>JAANSO010002624.1:0-13067 GCA_036507315.1 Lepidocyrtus fimetarius
CTGGCTGCATCATTATCGAAAGGGTTCCAAGTTGTGCTTGTCCAAACCCTTAAAATGTGAACACTATAGAGAAGTATTTATCTATTAATATGGAATCTTCTGAAACTAATTTATTACTGTGAGAATAAAGTTAACCTATAGATCGATTTATATTTGTTTGTAATTGAAATTTCCAAAATGAACGATTCAAAACTTCTGATAATTTTTATCATTTATTTTGCAAAGGTAGAAAATGCCACGTCATTTATTCATATTCATACAGTTTTGAAAACGCTTTCCGCGTTCAATTGCACAGTACATTTTCCATTTTCTTTACAAAATAATGACGTAATTTTATCAACGGGCAAATTGCAATGGATTCTAGCAAGTCCAAACAACTCAGAAGACTTCAATAGTTTGTACGCATTTCAAAATTATGGGAAAATATTTGCCCCACAAAAATATTCACAAGTGTGTATGCTCCGGTTATTTCTAGTCAACGAGAAGTTATCCCAATCGGATCTAACCTTGGACGAAGACTTACACAACGAAAATGTTCCTACGAAAGTAGTGTCAGTAGATTTGGGAAATAAATTATTTCCTAACTACACTGAGCCAATGACACAGGAATTAAACGTGAGAAAAGTCCCTCCGGATTTTATACTAATTTACATTGAAACCGCTACCCCAGAAGAGGCTTTAAAACTACAAAAGTGCATTTTCTACACTATTCTGCCAAACATTTTTCAAAATTCAAAGGTATTCTTACTTTTCAACAAAGATGTGTACGTCGGATACATAAGTTGCAATAAAAATTACAAATCCACTCTAAAGTTTTATCTGTTGAATAAACTAATGCTGATGATTATGATAAAAATTGAGAAAATCCACACTTCCCTGCAAGCTCTCCTAGAACATTGGCAAAATCTAAACACAAATCTAAACAATTTTGGACTACCTTATAGATACACCATAGATAATGAATGTACATTAAAGTTTTGGAAAAGGGAAATCGTGAACAGCAGATCTTCCTTTCCGGAACATGAGTGCATTATGGAAACCATTTTAAATTTGCGAAACTGCACGGCAAACGTTTGCAGCATGTTCGTCATGAGTTTCATTGGCTACTACAGTTACGTATCTGACGCATTTGATGAATTTGGAAGCTATGCCTTATCAACAGGTGCTCAATTCAAAGGGATCAAATTCTTTATTGTTTTGGGACAAAGTGAGACACTCCAAGCTTACCGAACAAATCTACTTTCATTTTTAGACCCTCTTCCAAATGAAGTTTGGGGGTTAACAGTGATTTCCCTAATTTTAGTGTCAATCTTGTTAAAAATTGCTGATAAAAACTTACGTAGCGATAGTCTTTGGACGTTTGCGGTACTGCTTGAGCAAGGGAATAATTTTTGCAAGAGAAAAAGTATTAAAAACTGGCTAGTAATTATTACCTGGCTCTTTGCATGCATTTTAATAAGAATCCTTTACAATTCTACGATGTATTCTCATTTGACAAAAGAACAGGAACCGAAAAACATTCCTTCAAATGTTGAAAGTTTACTAAATTCTGTAAAACCTGGGCTTACTGATCAATCCCCATCACTGACATTATTTTTTCATAGCAATACAGTCTCTCAAATTACATCCCATTTAAAACTTTTGGAAAACAACTCAAAAGAAAGTTTAAAAACGTACAGTAATATGATGAACATTAGCAAAATAATCTATGACGGTTACGATTGGGATGCAATATCTTGGAACATGTCATTATATAAAGCAATACAATGTGCGGAGTTTACTGGTGAATTGCTTTTTTACTTGGAATATAAAACTTTATGTAAAACAAATGGAAGACTAGCAATCTTTTACGCAACCAGAGGAGATGCATCAGAACTCAAGATGTCTTTTCTTCAATCAATTTTAAAAGTTTTTGGAGGAAGGAAGACAATTAGTCACGTGAATGAGCCTCCAATTCTTTCCCAACATTTATTATGGTTTGCCACAGAAAAGCTTTTCTATATTCCTGATTTCCAATCAAAAATTGCAGCATTTGAAGAATCGGGAATAACGGGATTATACAGACAAAGCCTTGAAAGCGTGCATCATGCTTTAAAAATGAATTTGATTGCATAAAAGTGGACAAATTGAGAAATTTAAGAACTTGAACTTCCTTGCCATGTCACTTTTGTTGTATTCACAAAAACAAACATCTTTCTTAATGAACAATGATTCATCAGAGGTCAAACACATGTCAATTTATGAATTTCGATTATTTCTATTACTTTATTTTTATTTAATTTGCATATGTTCTTTTGCTATATGCGTCGAGGTGAGCATTCAGTTCTTAACTTGAAATTGAATCACAAATTAAATGTTAATATAAACTAAAATAAATATTTGCCAATTTGCTTTACTTTCTTTGAGCATTCATATAAAACGTGTCATCATTAGTGTGAGATTTCACATTAACGCGTGGAATTTCCACCTCGTGTCTGTAGAGCTTAATTGCTCATTCGTTATTAGAACAACTGACCAGCTTGTAATCATTATTCATTAGTATGGTTGTCCAATTCTTTTTGATAAGCTTCGAATGACGTTTAAAAATCTATTCGTCCTTTTTCTTAAAGTAGAGAATATTTTGTTTAACATTTGTTTATTTGAAGCTACATTTTGTAAAACGCAATTGCAAGCATATATAATTAGCTTGGACAATCTTAACTTGAAAACTAGATTAGGTATGCAAGAATACAAAGTTAAAAGATCATTAGTGTGGATTTAACATTAACGCGTGGAATTTCCAACTCGTGTCTGCAATCCTTAATTGCTCGCTCGTTATTAGATCAACTGACGAACTGACCAGCTTGTAATCATTATTCATTAGTATGGTTGTCCAATTCTTTTTGATAAGCTTCGAATGACGTTTTAAAATTTTATTCGTCATTTTTCTTAGAGAATATTTTGTTTAACATTTGTTTATTTGAAGCTACATTTTGTAAAACGCAATTGCTAGCATATATAATTAGCTTGGACAATCTTAACTTGAAAACTAGATTAGGTATGCAAGAATACAAAGTTAAAAGGACAAAAGTCCGGTTTAAAAACTTAATGAATGAAAAACACTGCATGGCTGTTAATTACCTTTAATAGGATCATGAGTCAGCTTTGTAAAAATTTTTGTATAAAACCTCTGGAGCGGAAGTTAAATTTCATTCAATTGTGCTCGTTGACTGGTCAATATCACTTCAAGACAAACTTTACAAATAACACTACATTTTACAAAATGAAGTCTTTATTTTCCTTAGCATTTTTGATGGCAGTTGTAATTGCTGTCTCTGTAGCTATTCCCGTCGATCCAGCGACAGCTCCCGAAGGCAACGTTATAGAAAGGGAAGCCCGATTCCTTGGTCTGGGAGGTCTTGGAGGTTATGGTAAGTAAAAAATTAGTATAGGTACTTATATATAAAGGGAAAATACAGACTGATATAATCTTTTGTGATTCATTTGCATTTTCAGGAGGCTACGGGGGATATGGCGGTTATGGTAAGTTAAAACATGCTAGTCGTAAGTTTCCGTTTCAAAAAATTAGGTACTTTATTAAAATTTACTTTATTTTACTAGGTGGATATGGCGGTTATGGAGGATATGGTGGATATGGTATGGAAAAATCTTATTTAGAAAATGGGGTACTTATGATCAAAATTTTAAACATATTTTTCTATTAGGTGGATATGGACAATATGGGGGCTACGGACGCTAAGATCAAACTTCAACTCAAGTCTATATTTATCCGTTAATTTCTTTGTTACTAAACCTGCGCTTTTTAACCTTATTTAAATAAAACTGCTTCTTATCTAACAGAAGCCATCACTTGAAATGATTTTGCATAAGAATTCGTCCATTTATCGATGATAATGAATCCCTTGTACTGTAGTATTGTAGAGTAGATGGATCCATGCATAGCAAAAAAGCGGATGAATCATTCAGAAAATCATAAAAATCATGTTTTTTTCTATACACTTTTGAGAAGCCCGTCACAAAGCAAAGTTTTATGACAGTCACACATGTTTTTATGCAAGTCGTCTACCAAAAGTATCATCATAACCTGTTGCTTGTGAAAATTTAAGAATTTTTGTGTAAATTTTAACAAATTGAAACAGCTGACGACTGTTAATTGAAATAATTAAATCGGTCATCATTAAACGTAGCTCATCTGTTGGTTGAGTTTTTGTGCGCACAGGAAATAGTATTTTTTTGGGTAAGTTTGGTATGCATGGTATGATTTAAAAATATAACAAATTCGCTAATTATAATTTAATAACTTTTTCTAGTTATTTCGTGAAAAGTCCGAAGTTCAGGATGGATGACAAATCGATTCAGGAATTGTTCGAGAAACTGTCCCTTGTAATGGCTAATCAAGATCAGGAGGGAGCTGCCGGCGGGGTTGACATGGGTCGTTTTCCTCAAATGGGTGTTCCACCGGCATTGATGAACCCGAAGGTATTTTTATAATTTAAAACTGCGGACAAGTTTTGTTTCCCTTGAAATGAAGAAGATTATAATTAATCTGTTATTTTGCAGATTTTGAGCATCATCCTCCCCCTGCTTCAGCAAGGTGACATAAACGCGTTTCGTCAGGTGTGCAAACAGTGGAATGATATTGCAGAAAAGAGTAAATCCAATGAGCAACCAGGACCTTCTGGAAATGGAGGAGGCGCAGGACCTTCTGGAGGTGGAGGAGATGCAGGATCTTCTTCTAGTCATTGAGCCATTTGGATGAAAAAGCAAGTTAGTACGGGATGAAGCACGGAGGTTAAATAATAATGAGTCAATGAGTTGTATTTCTCAAGGTTTTTACGTTACGACTTAAATAAGACTGTTTCGAAGTTTATTATGTAGTGATAATATAAATTGAAGATATTTATATTTGTTAATCGCACGTTTCTGTCATGAATTTTTATTTTTTTTGTACAACAGTCGGTCGCATAATTAGTTATACGAGATTATTTGTTATTAATTAAAGAAGCGAAAAGTTTACATAAATATCGTTAAATTGTAATTGTAGTTTTGAAAATGTTGGTCGTTCGTTTGGCTCTTTTTTCCAGCATGAAATCATCAAATCATATCTGTGAAATAGTTTTTAAACTTTAGTTTAGACAGACGAATCATTTTTAAGAATGCGTATTTAATTCATGTCATGGGCAAAATACAACTCACATTTCTTTATTACTGTACTTTGGCTGTTCCGGTCTTCCACCACTTTTAAGTTTTTCAATAAATTCTGTAGAAAAAACTGGAACGTCAGGCCAAGGCCTTTTTCCCAATTCGAATATTTCCCAAAGGCATATCCCGTACATCCAAACGTCCGACTTTGACGAAAAGTCCATATCCACCAAAGATTCTATAGCTAACCTATTTTGGGGATATCCGTTCATAAATTAACAGAAACTTATTTTACTAGAAATAAACTAAACTACTAACCATCTCCAAGGAAGGGGTACATTTTGAGTTTTTGTGTAAACGCTGTAACTATAAAGTTTTCTTGATAGTCCAAAGTCTGTTATCTTTACAATCTTATCTGCAGACAATAGCACATTTCTTGCGGCCAAGTCTCCATGAATAATTTTCTTTGATTCTAAAAATTCCATCCCTGAAGCCAATTCAGCTGCCCAGCGTATTAACTCTGTTGTTTTTAAACCCTCACACGGGCTTTTTGCACTTTCCTCATTTGTAAATTCATCCACAAAGGTGTTTCGCTCACTTCTTAAGTACGCCAATAGATTTCCAAATTTGCAAAGTTCGCAAACAATGAAGAGTTTTCCTGTAGATAAGAAGTAGTAAATTATCAAAGAAAGATCAGCTAAAATATTAAATTTAGACATTACTTGCGTGAATTTCACTTGTGCAAATCCCAATCAATTCCACAATATTCTCATGTTTCCCCATAAATGTCATCACTTTTGCTTCAGTTAGTAAAGCCTTAAAATGGTTTACATCACTTAATTCCGGATCCACCGTCTTCACAGCCACCTCCCTTTTCCCGTTTTCACTTAATAAATGTAGTTTATAAACACATCCATACTCCCCACAACCCAGAGTTGTACTTTCAGAAAAATCCAATTTCTCCAAAGGGATTTCAAACTCTTTTCTGTTATATTTCTCAAACGTTGCCATTTCTTGACATGTTTCGTAAACCTTTGCTTTCACTCTCATTTTCTCCGCTTCACCTCCAAACTCAGCTATTCCCATTTCAAACTGTAGAATCTCTGATTCAGTCAAGTTTCTATAAGCAGATTGCATTGTAATCTCCCACTCAATATCTTTCGAGTAGCGGTATACAATCCAAGAAGTGTACATTCTGTAGAGGACATAGCCAGGAAGGAGAACGTTTGCGAGGACGGGAGGGTAAGGTAAAATATTTCCTCCAAGTACGAGAAGTGTGTAGTACGCGATAAAGAACAATGCCAAGGATATTGAATGGAGGTATGCGTAGAATCTCAGGAACGTTATTTTTGGCTAATTTAAGATAAATGTATATGATAAATATCAATCTGGTTTGTAACAAATGAATTAAAATACTTTTACCAAAGCAGATTTATGAAAAAGCCAAATATCCAATATAAACGTTGCTTTCCATTGTGCTAAAAACCATGCCCATAAGAATGCTCTGCCTGTAAAACATTTTTAAAAGTTTAATTAATTCTTGAATTGTTTAATAAAAATATTATCGCTTACAATAAAGTTTGATCTTCTCTTCTAAAATATCCACTACAACAACCTTCAATGCTTCAGCAGTTATGTAAATTTCATAGATGACAAGAGATATACAGATGGCGTTTATAATCTATAATGAACATACAGAATTTAAATTATTAGCTTGTTAAGCTATTTTTTAAAGATTAATATACTTTTTACTTACAAAATTGACAAAAACAAAGATTTTGAAGAATCCTGTATAGTGCATTCCAAAGAACGTTGGAGTACGCGAGTCGGGTGGTGGTAATTTTACCTTCATTTTTACTGTTTTAAAAAAATGTGCTTAAGGAATGAAACCAGTAACAACTTTCATAGCCAAATGAATACTACGCATTGGTTCCAGTGTCTTTTAATTTGTAAAACTGGAAAACTCCATAATCTATGTGTTTTTCTCGTGGTTTTCACTGGAATGATTGAAAAAATACAGGAAAATCCTTATTCAAGTTTGACATTGACGGGGACAGGAAAATAAACCCGCACCACAAAAAGCAGTCAACATTTTGCTGGATTTTTCTGTTTCATACAAACGCAATAAAATCCAATGAACCCATGAAAATGAAACCATTCTATTGATTATCATCATTCATTATTTCCAAGAATTACAATAATAACACCATTGAGTTTATTATGACCTAGTTTTAAAACACTTTAATTTCAGTTACAAAGATATGATTTTTGCTTAAAGATTGTTTTATTAGCAAAATGTTTTGTACGATTTTCGTTAAAACATTAATAATTTGGTTTCCTGTTAAAGTATTTAGCCATGATGTTAATGAAAATCAAGTGGATGTACATCGCTTTCACCCGGAATTCTTTGGAAGGGAGTTGTGTACCTTGCGCCCGCTAGAATATGGATATTACATGGGAGTGAATTCAGTAGGTAATTTAATAAAAAAAAATCATAACATAAAATATTAATTAGCTTTTTAGTTAAGGTATGAGCAAGCTGAAAAGTGCTGCCTTTCAAAAAACATGAGTGTGTTTTCCACTCCTTTGGATGATGACGATACAAGGACAAAAGTTCGAAATGCTCTTTTATTCACATCATCATTCAGTAACACACTTGATTTAATCCAATTTTAACTCAAATTCGAAAGCTTGACGTAGTTTTCTATTATAGATGGAAGGGAACCAATTGGAAGAACTGGAGGCCTATATATCCTTTCCAACCTGACAAACACTTCAGAAACCTCATGCAACTATTTATATTTATTTTCACTCAAGACCCCCTCAGTGAAAGTTCAAACAGGTCAAAACTGCCTTGTCCGTAGACGTTACTTATGCCAAGAACATATAATTCCTACAACTAGCGACGAAATATGTTCCAAAGTTGACTACACTCACTTGGAACTTTCCATAGAAAATCATCAACTTTCCTACAGCTCGATCCCGCTTCCATGGCGGAGAGCCTTACGTTGTTGTGAACGGCGGGGACAAATACTGCTAAGATTACGGCCACTTATAAGCCCTGAAATATATTCTATTTTGCAACCAGACAAGAGTTTGGTTCCATTTTGGACAAATGGTTTTAAAAGTGCTGCGCTAGTACAAACGCCATCGTTTCAGTGGCTAAATTCTGACCAATTTCTTACCCACACTTCGATAGAGAAGCGACACAGGACGGAACTTTGTGTTGCTGCGGATTTAAAACATTCAAATGGGAACTTTACAGGGGGATTGATTGACTATCCTTGTGAGTCCCCGTTAAACTTCATTTGCTACAGTGGAGACAGTAAATGTGATACTTTGGACGAATTCCACGTGTTTGACAGTGTACGAGAATTTTTTATAAGTTCCGGAGACCTCATGTCTTGGGATGAAGCCAGAGAGTGTTGCAAAAAGCATGGATTTAGAATGTTAACAGTAATTGAGCCATCTGAAGGAGAGGCACTTGCTCA
Organism: Lepidocyrtus fimetarius; assembly: GCA_036507315.1. Lineage (NCBI taxonomy): Eukaryota > Metazoa > Arthropoda > Collembola > Entomobryomorpha > Entomobryidae > Lepidocyrtus > Lepidocyrtus fimetarius. The sequence goes on from JAANSO010002624.1 coordinate 8,634, forward strand.
CGCTATCCATGCAAATTATTCAACTGGTAAGATTACAATAAAGGTGTTCATTAAGTAATTATTATTTCTCTAAAATGATTTACAGGGTTGTCCTCTGGGATTTGGATTGGGGCAAAAATGACAGCCCCAAATGAATATTCTTTCGTTGACCTTCCAGGCTCCCCTAATCATACAATAGAATCTGAATATTTAAGCAGTAGCCGGTTCGTAAGGGGAAGTGGGGATTGTTTAACAATCATTGTTGATGGACGGAGGTCTTATGCAATGCATAATGCGAATTGCAGCACTGATCGAAGTTTTATTTGCGAGGCTATACGTATGTCTTTAAATTACAGGATTTTAATTTTATCTGGCTAAATATTCTGGCTAAAGAAATATTTTACAGCTAGGCGGCTTTACGAGCCGTTTGTTGATATTGGTGCTCGTTACATTTACGGTAAAGCTGCAGTAAGTTGGCAAAAATCGCAAAATCGTAAGAAATAATCAAGCAAATTAACAATACATTAATTATGAATTAAGATGACACAGGAGGCTGCAAATGAATCTTGTTCAGAGTTAGGCATGCAGCTATACGAAATGAAAGACAGGCAAGAGGCTGAGATTATCGCAAGCCAAATTTCCCAATACAAAAGTAAGACTTAATTTAAAAAACTTTACACACATTATGTTTAATATTAACTTAAATTTCCAGACCACACTAATTTACTCGGCGGTTTTTGGTCTGGACATAAACCACGAAAAATCCCACTTCACGCAATACATTTCAATTTAATTGAAAAATACATTCGTCATCCCGACAGTGCCCGGCAGCTTTCTAAAATGTATCAAGGTAGTGATTTCTCATTAACTGAGAAAATATGCAATTTTGCCTTTTGGAGATTCACGCAATTCATTTCAATTTAATTGAAAAATACATTCGTCATCCCGACAGTGCCCGGCAGCTTTCTAAAATGTATCAAGGTAGTGATTTCTCATTAACTGAGAAAATATGCAATTTTGCCTTTTGGAGTACAAAGAATAGCACAAACGGGATTGCAAAAACTGTGATTAAACAATGGAAACGAAAGTGCAAACTGGCTGCTCCATTTCTTTGTGAATTATTGCGTAATTTGTAAACGTATTATTCTAAATAGAAGTACAAAGATTGAAAATTATTAGTTTTTATTTTAGCAAAGCATTATGGAGGGCAAGAGTGCAAACTGCCCCCAGAGGAAGAAATCGGTGACATTTGGATCAGCGAATATGCAGTAAGCTTATAACAAAGTTTTACATTTTAGAGGTCACTCATTTGGTTACATTGCTTCCTTTAGGCTAACTGGTTTGAAGCCAAAGCTTGCTGCGCCAAGTTTTCCGGTGGAAGCTTTGAGCTAATTAGCTTAAACTACGCATTAAACAGCTTAAGCGAAGAATTGTTCACAGAAAGTGACATATTCAGCAGACTCTACGGTATCGGATTAAGGATTTTGGACTTCTGGAACAAATCACGCAACTCCAATTAGATTTGCATGGAATTCAGGATTTTATTCTTTTTTAAAAACAGATAGATTCTATCATAGATACCTTTTGCCTAATGAAACTGTACACGAATACGATCAATGTCTGGAAGGGATATATGACCCACACATGGAAACCGTTAAAGTTAGTCACGATGACTGTTTCAAACGGAAGCAGTTTGTTTGCATGAGGAAAAGTACTAAACCTAAATGCATAATCCTAACCTCATTAATCAATATGTAATTAAAATATTTTCCTTTTAAGTTGATGACAATTTAAAGTTTCCTTCCTGTGATAAATCCGTTTATCAACGAATTGGGAATTCATCATTTTTCATAGGATGGGATTCTGTGAGGGAAATTTATCTTAATTGTTATTTCCTAAATGTACTTGATTAACGTTTTTATAGTAGATGCCATTTGTAAGAGCTGCAGAATGCTGTCTTGCTCGAGACGCTGTACTTGCCAGAATTCGGAATAAAAATGAAAGCTCTCTTCTTAATTACGACAATTAGGAAATTACCAGATGGTCAGTAACATTATTTAGCGAAATAGCGAAAACATTTCAATGAATTACTTTAAAAATTTAGGATCAATGCTTGACGAGCCAACTCGCGCAGTATGGATAGGCTTAACAAAAAATGAAATCACAGGGACATTAACATGGCTAGACAAAGTTGGCAGACGGGAGTTGAATGTTACTGAAGACTATCATGGCTTCACAGAGAGCAGAGGAACGGAAGTGTTTCATCCTGAAGATGAATTTGATGAAAATGAAAGTGACCACGATAGTGGATTACAAAAGCGATATTAATTGTGTTGGCGTTTACACAACGAATATTAACAGAAAAGAAAAACTGCGTTGGGTAGTTCTTCCGTGTAATTTACACCTGAGGTCAATTTGCTTCGTGTGGAACGATGTTTCAAATAAACTTATCAATATATAAAAACAAAGTTTGATACGATATGCATACATGCGAAAAGATGGGGAGAGCTTTCAAAAAATCCTGTTTTACATTGAATCAATAGGGAATTGTCTTTCCTGGTAAAAGTTATCTTGCGCTTTAAGCGGTAAGCAAGGGTGATGCAGCGTAGGCGACACAGATCAGTCAGCTGCTGTAAACGCTTTATGACATTTTTTGAAGTTGTTTATGATGACTACTCCGTAAACAGTCTGTCAGTACATATACGAAGTAGTCTTACAACATATTATATCATACATGTGAAACCACATCCACATAATTTCAGTAAACTTTTAATTATACTTAAAATTACTCATACACAGAAGCAAGCTTTATTATAAAGGAAACTTGTCTGAAATTCACTTTCCTCCATTGCGCTTAAAGTAATTGAACTTATAAAACCACAGCTTGTTCTACATTGTCCAAAAATGTTTCCCGTTTGCATTACTACTTGCTAGTCATAAATTCATAAAGTAGAAAATCATCGAGCAAAATGTTATCCCCGATTTTTGCAACGTTTCTTTTCATAGCACAGACAACTTTAGCGTGGGATAACTCCATCTTTTTTCCAATCGGGTGCCAAAATTTTACAGACACCCGAACAGTGAAACCTGTTGATCATCGAAATGAAAACTGGACCTTGATAACAATCCCTGTCCATCTTACAAGCAAAGAAGAAGGAGAAATACAATTCATGTAAGCTTTTATAGGTTTATATCAAAATGATTACTTCAAAATTAAAATTTTCTAATCTATTATAGAGTTAATGATCATGGCCTTTTCAATGAATACTTAAACGCTCGTCAACATGAAGCTCAATGCTCTACTGTTGATCAGCGCATAATTAAATTAAACTTGACAAAATCTCAGTCAAATCAAAATGTCGCAATTGTTCCGCCATCCATCATTCTCCCATCTTCCATTCAAGAAGGAAGGACGGATCAACGCAGCGTTTACTTTACGGTTGATGGCTACATGTTTAAAAATGGGGAATTTTACAGCCCTGATGAATACTGCGTCCTATCGTAATAATAACTTTCTTTTCATTTAATTATTAGCTCTTTCTTAGTTTCAATTTTGTAATGTCTCTTTTGAAAGGGTCTCCGATCATGATTTGGTTCTAAAAACGTGCAAAGTGGATTGCTCAGCAGATCTATCAAAGACATTTCTATACTCAAGTACTCCGCACTACTCAACCTCTCGAGTGTGCATTCCAAAATGTTGTGGAGTTGACGAAACTTTAGTTTCCACAATAAGCCTAAAATGCAAAAAGCTAAGTGACACAGAACCATTTTACTTCATTCCTTATCTTCGCTTGCAAAATCCAATTTGGTTTTTAAAAGACTCCGAAGACCCAGACAAGGACAAATACAGCACTTTAGCTTCTCCAAGTCGAGTTACCGATCGGCGGCAATCCTTTAATGAATCTCATGCATTTGGAAGCTCTAGAACAATTTGGAACATGCTTCATATTTTATTCTCCTGGAAGCATAACTTGTAAAAAAGGTTACATCACGGAATCAATTAAATTAAATGACGTGAAAGGAGATACAAAAGGGTTTCGGAGACCTTTTAGATTACTCGTTGAGCCAGACAATGTTCACCCTGAATATCTTTCAAGATCCCGCACCTGGAGGCAGCATTTGGAGGACGGAGGACAGTTTTGTGTTGATGGAGTAGACAAATGGGGAGTTGATACTTTTGGAGACGCAGTTGTCCAAGTTGTCGTCATGTGTGGGGATCCAATACCTGATGCTGATACGAGAATCACTAACTTCACCCCCGTTTCATTAGAGGATTGGGTTCATTTGGGGTTCTCCATTTTCGCAACACTTCTTATGCTACTGACATTTCTAATATTTGTCGGGATCTTCAAGTCTTTGGATTCTCAAGAACTTTTAATACTTTCGCATTGTAGTTCTCTGTGCGGTTTATACATAACGGCGACTTTAGGCCGGCTGTATTATTTAACTACAGGA
>JAANSO010002625.1:0-13066 GCA_036507315.1 Lepidocyrtus fimetarius
GGCAGGGAAAATGTTTCATCTTTATCCCAACACCTTTTGCCCTACAGCGGGTAAACATATAGTTCTACTCTACACAGGAAATAAAAAGACTCTTTGAAGATAGCTTCCACAAACCTTTGGAAGCCAACAAAGTATGAACTTTCTAGCTACGTGGCAAAAATAAACTATAAATGCTGAATAAAATAATTACAAAGTGAAAGTTCATGTTTGAATCTTACACATTTTCATTAACATCATATAAAATGTCCATAGAATTATACGCAACTGCTTCTGACGCAACTATGAGATCCAGTATAGTTTTTAAACCTTGTCAGTGCAAGAAGGGTAAGGCAATTTTAATAAGACAGCAGAAATTTTTTTGACGTTGACATTTCTGTCTACTCGAGTCAATTATTTTAATGCAAACGGATAGGTTGTTAATTCATTAAGGTTAAAAGTTGCAAAATGTCATGATCAAATCATTGAATCATACTACTACTAGAAGCATCGATTCGCTATTGCAAAATACTAGATTTGCAAAACTGTTTTTGTTGATGTTTTGCTGCTGGTTTTAAACTAAATAATATGTCAGCATATTATAGCACCTCATTATCACCATCACCATCCTCATATTAGTCGGGGTGACGTGACAAAATAAGAATTCACTACATTGAAAGGCCATTTCGTATAACAGGGATTAGATTCCCAGTGAGCTTTTAGCCTCATCAATTATTAAATTGACACTGGTATGCTGGTTTAGTAAATTTAAGTATTTATTGTTTTTTGTATGTAGTACTACGTGGGAGTGAATCCGATGAGAGTGGATTATTAGGAACTGCGTTTTTCTTTTTTGTCTTAAATGTGACATTTGACAAACAGGGGAAAATGTGGCTGCACTAAAAAACGCTTTCAACATTGGCAATTCCTCCTTCTTTGTAACTCACTGAACTTTTGCTTTCTGTATTATAAGTGACCATAAAAAACTATCTAGTTGGCTTATACATATTTAATATAAAAATAATAAGGTTTTGAGCTAAATGACATTTTTTCGAGAAACGACTGGAACTCCTATATATGATGGATGGATGAATCTATAGCATAGAAAAGTTCTCCACCCGATCCAGTTCAGTGGAAAAGTTCATAGGCAGAGAAAAGGGCTCAAGAAGTGTTTTAAATTAATGACTAAAAATGCTTGAAACTAATGCCGGGGACTAATATTGCAAGCTTCTTTGCATTGCTAATACGAGTTTTATATAAGTAGAAAGGACTTTTCATTTTATAGATTAAAGTTAATAAATGTACATTGCTATGGCCTAAAATATTTTTCGTTAATTGGAAGCAAAAAAAGGCAGCCAGGCAGCTATCGCTAATGGAATGACTGGAATACGCTTTGACTTTTGTATTTGACATCATGGGTGGATTTTAATAAGTGGTCATTTCGTAATTACTTTTTCCTATTTTTTAAGAAGAAGAACGCATGTTGCCTCGTTAAAACCTTCATTCCAGTACCAACTCCAAAAGCGACAGGGCATATCCCAACAAATTGTGGTACGCCATTCATTTTACTGAAAATAAATTAAAAACACGCATTTGCTCTCGTCTTCCCTTTACAAGAAATACCACTTTCCAAAATCATTCATCATTTTTCCATTCTTGTCGCTTGTCCAACATCATTTTTCATTCTGCTTTATCCATTGTTAATTATTTACAAAAACAAAAAGAACGGTGCGAGTAAGAAGATTTCAAACTAGTTTTGTGCGACGGTGTATTCAAAAATGATGACGGTATCAAAAAGATTGAGTGATACGCAGTTAAGCATTTCTTGCACTCTGCTATTTCTTTTACTTTTTTACGAAGCAACGTTGAAAGTAATTTCTGCTCCCACTCAGCTCCCATTCGGCGAATCTAATGTAAATGAGCCTTTGTCTGAAAAATCAACAAAATTGGAATCTAGATTAAATAGGAATGAAGATCTTCAAAAGTTCTTTCAGCCTAAACCTGCAATAATTATGCCTGTGTGGGCACGAAAGGCTGGGGGAAAATTGGAAACCAGAGCTACTGAAACAACAAGAACAACAACAGCCCAACGTTGATATATCTGCTACTCTCGATGATTTCAGTAGTACAATGTCTGTGGGAGAGCAATCTAATGATCCAGATCAAATAGAGAATAGAGATAAAGACCATCAAATGGAGTTGAAGGCCGATAAAGTTGATCAAACAAGCACATCTTTTGAAGAAATCACAGTAGTACAATGTCTGTGGTGGGAGAGCAATCTAATGATCCAGATCAAATAGAGAATAGAGATAAAGACCATCAAATGGAGTTGAAGGCCGATAAAGTTGATCAAACAAGCACATCTTTTGAAGAAATCACAAATGACGACTCCAGCATCAGCAGCAAATATCAAGATGAGCAAAAGAAAAGCATTACTAGAGGTGACACTGATGGAGATAACATAGCAAAGAGAGACGAAGAAGACAATGTCTGGGATGAATATGAAGATTGGGATTCAGAAGAACCTGAATGTCCTGAGGATATGTACTTTCACATACGTGGGAAACGATGTGTTCCTGTCACATGTCCAGGAGGGAATGCTTGGCGTGATCAAAGCAATGGTGAATGCATCTTGAAACGGTATGGCTATAGGAAAAATCGTTGGAGAGGAAGCAGACCCTGGAGACCCTAGTAAAAACGCATAATATATATGTATTATCAAAATTACGTTTCGAAATACTTTTTGTTTTTTATTTTGTTTTACTGAGAATCATATAGTAAATTGTATTGTATGAATAATTTTTAAAATGCATGTCTTTTATAATTATCCAATTTTTATTGCTGCCTTTTCTTCCAAATCCAGTCGGAGAATATTTTATGGAAAAGGAAGAGGATCACGAACTCTGCTTTTTGGATAAATCAATAAAAGGACTATTAAAAATAATTAGTGCTATTCCATATAAAGTATAATATTTCGTTTATGTACCAATTATCTGACGACGAGTGTTGTTTACATAAAATAAAAAATGAATGTTCATTTTAACTGGAAAATCATTTTAATGCGCATTATAATGGTTTCCGGATAAAAATTATAAGTAGATGAAGCGTCGGAATTGTATTTGCAATGTACACGCGTACAATATTTTTATATTTCATTTGCATTATTTATATTGGATTGCAAAATATTTCGATTTCCGCCGATTTCTAGATTGGAACGTGGGAGGAGGGCTGTTTACATAATTTACATTTCGTATCAGAAGTATTCAGATCAGTAGTAAGCCAAAACAGAAAAATAATGAATTTTTGATTTTGGAAATGAGGAAAACAGGTATGAAATTATGCAGACACGCATTTTATACCATTTGTTTTCAAAGCAACACATGCAGACTTAATTTTCGATTTTCACATGTCACTCAAAGTGCTACTTATTTGGGATCTCCGATGGGATTTAAATTGTTTTCACTTCAAGACCAATTTTATTTCTTCTCCCATGCTGTCCTTTAGTCCTTTTCTAGTTGAAAACAAGCAAAAAAAGTCACCGATTTGTTACCAAAAAATAAAAATTTGAAACTGAAAAAGAAACTTCAAGACCAATTTTATTTCTTCTCCCATGCTGTCCTTTAGTCCTTTTCTAGTTGAAAACAAGCAAAAAAAGTCACCGATTTGTTACCAAAAAATAAAAATTCGAAACTGAAAAAGACTGAAACATTTTAAAAAAGATGAAATGCTCTCAATTTGCTATTTTCAGTTAGAAAAGTAGTTTTTCTTTTTGGATTTTATTTTGATTAATACCTGAAGCCTCCATTTTGTATGATATGTAAAAGCATTTTTGTTAATTTACTTTGGGGCTTTACATGTAATGGAAAAGTAATGTCAGGGCTTTGCTGAAAAGAACACGTAAAAATTTAAATCTCTACTGGCTTACCTAATAATGTTATAGAATGCTTTCTTTCCATGTTTGGTTAGCTTTAGAAACCTTTTATCGGAGATGAAGGAAACTCTTCAGGAGATTCCGGGAGGAAGGGTAACGGTGCTATAAAGGAGATTGTAATTCCGTATGTATACCGGCAGACGGAAGCTAGCAATTGAAGGATTCTCACTTACTTTTTTCACTTTTCATTTTACATCATACCCCTAAAAAGAAAGCTTTGGAAAGCTACATTGCTTGGTTATAAGTGCTTCAAAAAGTTTTAAAATGAATTGTGTGTTTCTTACAGCGTGTGCTGTAGTTTACAATTTGCTGATTTGTCAAAGCGATGGGGCAGTTGTTAAATCTGAATTCAAGATGGATTCCTCAAAATTGAGTCCTGAAAATACTCATCATAACGCCATATCGGAGACTATCCGGAAACGATCTGAGAATAATGATCATGAAGTAGACTACTATCATGATTACTATTACCAAGAACAGGAAGAACCAGAATGTCCAGAAGATCACTTTTGGCATATTCGAGGGCTTCGATGCGTACCATTTGATTGTCCAGGAGGAAACCAATTTCGTAATCAGCATACAGGCGAGTGTCTATTGAGCAGATATGGAATGTCAGAGGGGAGCAAAATCCGACCTTCCAGGCTATTAAAGTAAGACTAAATTTTATTTTTTGTTTCGGGGGAAAGTGAGACGCTTGACTAAAAATTTCAAGTTTCGTTTCCTCTTTGTTTAAGCAGCAGACAGAAAGCACCATCAAAGTTTAGACTGCCATTTGGACTTACGTTGAAGGGCTAAAAAAACTAAAAATCTCTTCCATGATATCAACTGGATACGTTACTAAAACTAATTGTTACCTGTTTTAAATATTTGATGCATAAACATAATTAACCGAGCAAGTTGGCCAGTTAATATTAATAAAGGTTAAAAATTTGAATTTACTTGTGTGAATAAAAAGAAAATGATTAAATTGAATTGTCAATAAAGCAATTAACACCATCTTTTCATATTACAGCAAGTTGCATTTTTATTTATTTATTTTTTTCGTAATTTTGCACACTGATACAACGCTTGAAGATAGGCTGAGTTGTTTTTCGTACTCGCTTTTCTCTGATCCACTAATTATATCATGATGGTCTCTCAGTCTCACACTGTTGTGTAGCGAAAATAGAGTATTTTAATAACGATGAAAATGACGAACTTTAAGAAGTAGAAGTACTCTCATCATCATCATCACCCTCTACATAGGAAAAAGGTAACATTGGATAATAATAAATAACGAACTGCATCGATAATGTACATTTATGTTTAATTATGAACTATAACTGTGTAAAAGATTTATACAATTTTTAGTATGTTGTCTTTATAGTGTGCATAAATGAAATATACATTCCAGTCTTCATTTGTTCCATTACATAATCTACTCTAACTGTCTTTGTAATCTGTCGTTTCTAAATTCAATTTCGTACTGCATTCAGGGAAGCACATAGGTTCACATTGTAATTAAACACTAATGCTCTACATAATTAGTTAAATACTTGATACAATGTTCCAATTTTGAGTAACAAATAAGTTATTATAGGTATCTATTACCTACTGGTTTAAATCAATATTCAAACTACTATGCATCACCGGTTTCGGAACAAAATTGAATACAGAGTCAAAATGAAATTGCAAATATAAAAGTGAAAGTGGTGATAAGGGATAAAGTGATGTTAGTTTCGTTACGCTTGCAATTTACGATTACTGATTAATAAAACATTTTGAAACCAATATTAAGAATACAAAAGTTGAACTGGGTCGGGATTTTTTAAAAAGATAAGTTTCCCCGTTCACCATCTCATCTTGCAATTAGGGTCGTCACATTTAAGCTCACAGAATAAAACTGTCAAAAAGAAACATGAAATCTGGGTGTTAAGCATAAAAATACTCAATCAAAAATAAATAGAATCGAATATAATTTAATAAAGCTTACTTTCTAATTTTACTAATATTTTAAATAAAAGATTAGGTATGGTTTTAGCAGTTTGTTATAACCTTGCAGGTGAATAAGCAGCGTAAATGGCGAATACCAACACCACGGCAGCACCCAAAATTCCGAGACCAACTTGACCTCTTCGGTTTTGACTTTGTTGACTTTGTCCTTGTTGCTGGTGTTCCTCTGTTCTTGCATTTTCTTGAACATTATTTGCACGAGTATTTGTTCCTTCATTCTTTCCATTTACAGCAGATTTACTTATTCTTTTTGTTTTTCTTTTTCGAGCCTTTCCGTGAGTGAAGTTAATTTAGTGGTAATTTTAGCACACATGACAGGAATATTTATAAATGCACACATATCAATTGTTACAAATGTTCCAAAAAGGCAAAAATAGGTATGCACACAGTATATGAGTTTCATTTAATTCAAAAAGTCCACAAATATTTTGACACAGTTTGGATTGATTGTCAGTTTTGTTTGTAACGGTAGCACATTTTTAAAAGAGTCAGAGAAAATGTAACAGTTAGAGTCGTAGAGAGAGATGGAGCGTTGTTGTTTGTCCCATCAGAGGATATATCGTTTGTCATACGAGGCAGGTGTTCAGTGTTCAAAGAGGATTACGAAAATGGTTAGCGAAGCATGCAAAAAAACAAAGATTTAGAAAAATCGTTTTCGGTTTAGCACTAAAACTTGATTTATATTTAATTTCATTAAATTTATCGCAGCTACACTAAAACTAAATACTTGCATTTTATAAACCTTTGGCAAAACACACGGATTTTTAATGAAAATAAAGTAATTATATATGTTTAGTACAGAAAAATATTTAACATGGCATTAATTGTTATTACTGGACTATAGAAATATTGCACCACAAAAAGCTCAAACATAAACAATTTGGCACAGTAATTGCCTTGATAATTTCATTCAGAGTTATTTTTTAAATCAACTCTTGCTAGAATAATAGGCAGCATCAGAATGTGAATACGCTGCATTTTAACTCAACAATTGAACTGAATTGAATTGATTTGAATCACTCAAGAATGAACACATTTAATTGCATTATTATACTGAATACGAATAATGAACCTGCGTATGTTTGTGTCATTCAATTCATAGAGAGAAAAGGTGATTTTCTTGTCTTTAATTATCTAGCTTATCTATGTAGATAACCTAATTTGACGAATCTCAAATGACTTTATTTTTTACCTTTGCGTGGAGGGGCCTTTGGTTCCGCTTTTACTGGAGCAGCAGTTGCGGAGGCAGCAGCGGCTCGTGCAGCAGCAGCCTGTTTTTCAGCTTCCAACTTTTGTTCCGCAACTTTTTTCTGTTCAGCAAGTTTTTTCTCGACGGCTTGTCGCTCTTCTAGAGCTTTTCGTTCTTCTTCCAGAGACACTTCCTGGGTTGCTGCTGCTTCAGATTTGCTTGATTGTTTCTGTGCAATCGTTTTCTCTATTTTTGCGTCAGTGACAGGGGTTTCAACCTTTTGTGCTGCTGGTTCCGGTTTTGATTGTTTTGGGGGGCTTGGGTCCTTCTTTGTCTGCATTGGTGGCGTTTTTTCCTTTTTGGAGGGTGGTTGTTGTTGTGTTGTTGCTGGGACAATTGGAGGCGTCGTTTCTTTTTTGGAAGTAACTTTTGCTTGTTGTTGCACAGGAGGAGTTGCTTCCTTTTTAGAGGGAGCTTGTGTCTTTTCTACAGCAGACGTAACTGGTGGAGTTTTCTCTTTCTTAGATGCCGCAGCCGGAGCTGGCTGCACTGGGGGCGTAACTTCTTTCTTTTGCACTGGGGGTGTAGCTTCTTTCTTCTGTACAGGGAGAGTTGTCTCTTTCTTTGTTACAGTTTGCTGGGAGACTACAGCAGGAGGTGGTTGAACTGGTGGCGTTGCCTCCTTTTTAGGAACAGATTGTGCTTGAGGCTGTACAGCGGGTACTACTGTTGTTGGTTCGGTTGCAACTTTTGTTGTCTCTGGAACAGCAGCTGGAGGTAACTGTGACGGAGGCGTACTTTCCTTTTTAGGTGGCCCTTGAGATAACTCGGATGATACGAGTGGAATTTGTTGCAATTGGTCTGCAACTTGTTTTGCAGATACAGACTGTTCGACAGGTGCACTTGTTTCCTGTTTTGGAGGTGTTCGCTTTCTTTGGGGCTTGTCAATATCTAAAAATATTTCAAATTCCCAAATAGATTTTTTTGCTCCAAGATTGAAATAGAAAAGAAATGTTTCGTCAGTTGGTATAACTTACGTGTTTCCGCCATAGAAGCTTGAATGCGTTTCATAATGTTATCAAAAGAGTCCTTCCCCATGTAATCAATGTGCCCATGCTCCCATGCCATCTTTCTCATTTGATCTTCATATTACGATCTGCTCCACAGACCTTCCTCCATCCAAAGACATTCTTGCATAAACTCCAGCAATTCCTTTCTAAAAATCATTTTTCAAAAACCCCGAATTAGATAATTGTAATTGATATAATATTTTGATATTGTGAGTTAAAAATTGGTATAACAAAAAAGCAACGGTAACTTCAGCAAAAAGCAGCTCAAGGTGTTTTATTATAAGCCCAAAAATTCATGTATGCATAAGAAATCCAAACAAAGATAAGGATGAAGAAATGCAGTTTAGCAATTTGGGTTAATTTTAAGCAATTATGTATGCTGCCCTCATGCACTTTTGGATAAATATTTCAGCTTTAAAGTACAAGCCAACCGTATAATAGGTACAAAGCAAAAAATCAAGCAGTTTTTAAACATTGGTTATGATAACTATAACTATTGATTTTACAAATATTCTTTCAAACATTTTATATAAACCATTTACTCGTATATTTAATTTATCGCAAGTTAAAATTAGTTTTAAGTGTTCAACAAAGACTCATTCGTTTTCAGTCACTGCCACACTATGAAGTTGTCTACATGAATTACGTAAGAATACAATATCGCATATTTATAAAATGGCTGCGAGAGGCTGTAAATCCCGTTATATTCCCGGACAGATTGCTGCAGCAGCAGAGACGTTTTTGGGTTTGCGTTTTACAATAAATAAGGTTTTGCCGGTATTCATTCATACAGCTGCGATTTTGGATGTAGCAATGATCAATTTTTGATTTCGCCTTTTCCAAATGCCAAATTAAAAACTTACAGCCTTCAAGAGTTTCTTTCTCCTAAGTTTCTCTCGTTTTTCTGACATCTTGTTGCTCTCTTTTAATTCTTTCTGTGTCTGCTCGTTAGCAGTCACTGAGGAATTATTGGGCTGACTGATCATAGGTATTATGAGGATTTCCTGAATGCTGGGGTCCAGGCGGTTGCACGTTTTCACTCTGGTGGTGATGATGTTGGTGATGGTGAGAATGTTCCTCTGGAGGGGAATGGTACTGATGATGATGTTGCTGATGCTCATGATCTGAACTTTCTGGACTAGAGTAATGTGGAGGTGGGGGTGGTGGAGGAGGATGATATTCTGGAACGGGAGGTGGAGGAGGTGGTGGTGTCCAAAAATGAGACGGAGGATATCTTTGGATAGCTACCAAGAGTTGGGGTTGAGGTGGTGGACGAGGAGGTTCTTCAATATGTTGTGGAGGAGGTGGATAATGTTCGTGATGCTCATGACCTTGCTCAGGAATGTGAGTGGTCATGATGATGTTGGGGAGGAGGTGGAGGAGGAGGCTGAAAGTTAAACTGAGAAGCAACGGGTTCCGAAGAAACAAAAATTTGCGAAAAAGAGGCTTGAACCTGCTCCACCATTGTAGCGGATTGATTGTCACCAACACCCTACATACATACATAGATGGTTGCGGAATTGCATAATATGTTTCAATCTGATATTACAAATTATTTATCAAACAAAAATACAGTTAGTACATATTATAAAAACTGCAAATGGTCATATATAAAAGTCAAAGAGAAAACCAATAAATTCTAAATTCCAAACCAAAGTAATAACCTCAACCGGACATTTAAAAGAACAGACAACAAAGATAATATTAGTTTTGATAACCGAAACAGAGACCAGAATGAGCATTTGAGAATGTTTTCTGAGCATTCAGTGTATTTAAACTGCTCCATAAAAATTAAACTGTGTGAAGTGCGGTTTAGCAAAAAGAGCCAACGAATTAATGCAATTTTTAATAATAATGCAAAATTGCATAATGTGGTTCCTATGTACGTAAAATTTACGAGTACATGGTATTCTTTGCATTGGTTACACACATATTCTTCAAATATGTTTGTAAGTAAAATTTGTAGAGAGTTACCATTTCATGTGATAAATGAGGATGAACATCGGAACGGAATATATTCCACCATGATTGGAGTAAATCCTGAAATGACAATAAATCGTAAGATTCAGACGTTAAACACGTGCCAAAATAGCTAGATAATATGTATGTATTACGCAAAACATTATACAAACCTGTAAATGCTCCTGACCACAGGGTGGACGAACTAATCCAGTTGTGGTATCAAAGAATGTTAACCAAGGCTTTTCCTGGCCAATAAAGTGTACAATTTTTACTTTTGATCCAAATCTGCCAAAAACGATTAACGCAAAATAAATAAAATTGTCGATAAGTCATGTCTAGGTATTTAAATCCTTTGGAAAAAGGACTCATATATCTTAGGAATTTGTCATGTCTCAATCTAGCTGTAAAATCACACCATGTCTACTTTCATGTTATAGTAATATTCTTATCAAATCTCATTTGTCTAGAGAAAACCAGATGTGTAAAATTACTCTATTAATGATGCCTAATCTTATTTTTATACTTCACACTTTTATCTATGCGTAGGAGGAGATATTATCGTAATAAGGTATTTCATATTTTTGCAAAGAACTTACACTTTGTAAGCTGGTAAGTAAGAGTATGAAGCAGAGGCACACATATTGTAGATAAACGGGAGACGCCGACTGGCATCAGATTGTGACCAGTCGTTAAAGTACATGTTGAGAAGGCCTTGATCCCCACCTTTGTAAATATTAATGGTTTTGGTGAATCAGAATCATGTTTGACATAGTTTTGTACGCAACATTGCTATTCAAATTAAACAATTTTTGATGATTTTGCTTTACCATCGAATGAACCATTTGCTAATGCAAAGGTGTGGATACGGTTGTAGGTTTCCAGTGACGGTCTAAAGACAAATACTCCAGAGTTGAAACAATCTGGCCATCCTACATCTGCGGCAGCTGAAAATTCCTCTCGTTCAAAAAGCTCGTCACTGTTTTGAATAACCTATGACAAAACAATTTTCATAATTTTAAAATTGTAAACTTTTTGACAACCATCTCGACATGAAATCTATGAAGTCACATAAAAACCCAATGAGTATTCAACAATGAGCTAATCAAATGTGCTAATAATATTACTAAACCTTACCAAAGTATCTGCATCTAAGAACACACATTTCGAAAATTGTGTAAGCTTCCAACAATGGATTATTGGTAAATGTAATTCCAAGCTCTGGTCTCGCCATCAGGGCTAAATGAGCTGCATCTTCAGAGTCAAGTAAGTTTACTTCGGTGATGACATCAAAAACTTGGGACAATGTGTCTCTACATGAAACAAAATCATCATCATTGTTGACTTGCTCAATTGTAAAAATATGTTAATTTGTCTTATTCTTCTTATAAACTGTAAAGTAGTGGACAAAGGTCAGTAGATTTATTTGTTGTCAATTAGGATGAATTTGTTTCCATTATATATACTTATCTATATGCATTCATTCATAATAATATGCTGTATGAAATATTTAGTAAATAAAAAATTGAATCATTTGATTTACCTCATTTGGCCCGATAAGCCAGGAGTTACCATTAAGGCAATTTGTTTAGTGGTGTTGACGCGTCGAAGGGACCTGGCCAGGACCAGGGCACCCAATTGCATACGAATCGTTCGTCGCAAGCGTAACCCATGCTTGGTCTATAAAAATTCAAGTTATATATTGTTCATAAATTAAATTTACATAAATGAATTGTATTAAATAAGTGTTTTATGACTTTCATAAAGGCGGAGTTCATTTGTTTACACACAATAATAAGTGAATAGGTAATTCTACACAACTTGAGATAAATTTTTAAAACTCGTTCAAATGGTCAGTAACGTTTCGCATAAATGTATCTTTCGTCAAAAAATTTTCATCAAAAAATGCTTTGGAAATAGCAGTTTTTTCATCAAAACTCATTTATTCAAAATAGGGAAAATATGGCGTTTTTTCATAGTAATGTAACATTCTATTTGTCGAAATGACAGATAATAAAACTTTATTTTAAATGAAATTTTATTTTTGCTGCTATTCGGAGGATATTTTTTTATTTAAAATATATCCACAACAGTAGTATGGGAGGGATATTTTATCGACAACAGAATTTTTGACAATTAGAAAAACTGGTTTGAACAGGATAAGGGTGTTGAAAAAGTGGGATAAGGTAAAATTGATATAAAAAATAATTTTGGTAAGCTTTTTACATCACGTAGCCTACTACAAAGAAAAGCTAAGGGCAAAAAAATGCAACAAAAAGGTTTCATGTATGCCAATAGGATAATTTCGGTGTAAAAGTACCCAAAATTATTTTTTTTTAATTTTAGAAAAAATAATTTTCAAATTCAATTATTTTACTGACTATCAGAGATAAATACCTGAAACCTTTTTTATTGTATTTTTTGTACGTCTTTAGCTTTCATTTAAGTCCAACCATTATATACCAATTTCAAAAATTAAAAAAATTCAAAAATTTGGATTTATTGGAACTGGAAGTGATAAAATCTTAATTACTATGCCACCCTGTTTTGATATCGTCCTTGGCAAAGTTCCTTATCCACGAAATGCGTACTTCACTGAAAGTTTTATTGAAGTAATTCAGCAGTGTCGTAAAGCATTTTTTTGTTACATTTACCATTCCAATATACAACTACAACGCTAAATAAGGAGGAAGTCACATTTCATTTGTTTTCAAAGAGGATGGCAAGTGATTCTATTGTGATAATCAATTACCAAGTACAAAGCCAGTTGCCGACCAGTTAATGTTTCAAACAATTGCTAAAAAAGTAGATCGACATTTCTACTTTACGATCATCTGGATATGTATGCCCCATGCTCACTCTGAACATTGATGTCTATCAAATACTTCTGCCAAGAAGATTATTATGAGGGAATTATTTGCAAGCCAACATTTGTTAATGATCTCATT
>JAANSO010002626.1:0-13063 GCA_036507315.1 Lepidocyrtus fimetarius
TACGTTATTCAGAGAAACAAGCCCAGATCCACCAAATATTTTACATGAGGTGTTTTTAAGTCCGGATAAAGGTTTTCAGAAAGTTTTAGCCAAATCTGAGAAAATAGGGTCGTGTCCTTCCATCGTCAGTTTCTGCGGATGATGATCCCAACTGTGATCTTCTCTATTTCGCATCAAATCAGTTGTTTTGAAATTGTTTTTAATTAATTAACAATTTAATTAGAGAGGATTGCAGTTATTTGAAGAAAATCCTTTGAATGGTGGTGAGCAACTCGACCAACATGTTTTTTTTAAAGTTTGAGGAAGTGAAACGACTTTAAAATTAAATTGTAGCCTTCAATTTAATTTAAAATTAAAGTTAAATCCTGACGCCAATATTTAATATTACTGCATTTAAATATTAATTTTTGTGAAGGAAATCTTTATACATGTAGACAGTAGAAGACTAAATATTATCTGTTTGTTTGTGATTGGTTTTAATCAGCTATTTTAAAATTCTTGTTTGGAAAATTATAGAAACAACATTTGGATTGTAATAGTTAAGATATTAGTTATTCAGTGTCAGAAATGTGATTTTTAAGCAAATTTTAACCTTAACATCAGTCAACAAAGGTAAGGAAAATTCATTATTTGTTTAATATGGAATATTTAAGGTTTAGCAAAGGAATCAGTTTAAAATTAGCTACCTATTTGGTTTTTATTGCTTAAAATTTGGTAGGATTTAAGGTAAAGCACAATTAGTTTAAAAATTGCTGCTTAAAACGTAATTTTAGATGTTTTTCAGTGAATCTCGTAGTTTTCATCGTATTTAGTCCTTTTCTCAGACTAGAAATCAAATGTTTAAATGTTCATAAAATGGGGATGATGAGAGAAGGTGGAGGGAGTAGTTCGTGATAAGCTCATATCTCTGTCGCTTGCAAAAAAAATTGCTTAGGACGCTCGCGTCCTGTCTCTTTTGTAGTTGCTCCCACCTCCCCTGCATTGTTGATTGTTGTGTGTGTTTATGTGGCGTGTGGTATATCGAGATCGCGGTGACCTACTTCATAAAGTCATCGAAGAGAATAGAGAGGAGGATATTTTGCAATTTTATTCAACAACAATCACGCCATTGTTAACTGCTCCTCTCATTTTTACAAACGCTCTCTATTCCTGTCTTGTTTTTTGTGATTGATTGACCGAGACTAGTCAAACTTGATTTTTTTCTGTGGCGTTTTAAAGAACAGAGGAAAGACTATATTTTTCTATGTTTTTGTTACTTTTTTTACTAAATTTGATGCAAACCAGATTTAACGTTTGAAAAATATTTATCAAAGAGGAAGTTTCAAATATTCGCTAAACAAGTAAACTGACATTGCGCAAAGTGACTCATTCTCGATCTTTGCAAATGCATAACGTTTCTTGTTTTAAAAATGCGTTCTATATTTTGCTGTTTTATGTTCTACTTTTTTGAAAATTGCGTTTCCTGTCACAGACTTTAAATATTTACTTAATGACTTCCTGAGCAGGATTACAGGTTGTTTTATAAAGCTTCTGGTTTAAAATAATATTGGCGTATAAATATTTAACCGATATGATAATGATATAGCAAAAGTATTCGCAAAATGATTTTTGCTAGATGAAACTGAAAAAGTAATCACGTGTTAAATTGATTGTTTTACATAGAAGTAAAATACAGGATTTTTCTTTAATATTAAGTTTCAAATCTCTTTTTAAAGCAGATTTACACAATTTGTAATTAACTGAGCCTTAATAGTAATCAACGGGTTTGTAATTATCCCCATACATGTGTAACTTGTATTACTACTTGTTTTTAAAAATATATTATTTTTTGCAATAAATCAAAATCGGCAAAGCTTCAAAGAGAAATACATTTCGGTGGTGTTCTATTCTTAAAAAGTATTTCAGGCCGACTCCCAAATTCCCTTAAAAGCTTTTATTTTTTATACATTTGTCCTTTTCTTAAAAACTTAAAGACCGTTTTGGTCAAAGCTTGATTAACATTCTAATCCATTTCGTCTTCCTACACAAGCTTTTGTTTTGTTGCGTGAGCAAATCTATTAAATGTTCGAGTTGAGGTTGTAATGGGTCTCTGAAAATCAGCAAAAAATCAATTTTTTACTGCAGATGAGACATAATGTATTCTGACGATGATTAGATCAGTTAACAAATCAGTGCAAAATTGTATAAGAATTAATAAACCCCAGGATTATCCTGTCGTCATTTATTTTTCATAAAAACTTTATTAGATCATCTTTTAATTCGAGCTCAGGTAAACTGCTTTTCATTTCCTTGAAAATGATTTTAACAACCGTTCTACTTCTCCTCACTTCAAAATCTGTCGTAGCCAAATCTATATAAAAGAGACGAGCACGGAAAGGGTAGAGATGCGAGTGTTTTGTATGACATTGGAAAGAGCTCACTTTTCTGTTACATTTTAAGAGCTCTCATATGTACACATCTCTCTGAAAATGATAGATCATATGGATGAAATGTTGCATAGAAGAATATAAACAGAGTTTTGTTGATGATGTTGAAAGAAACAAGGTGATAAACAATGTTTTCTAAAGGGGATTTGATGTATAAAGAGTATAAAAAGTATGAAAACCCCTGTGATAAGGAATACATCTGTTGAAAATCTTTATTTTTAACTCAACAGCAGCGCAGCATCAGCAGCGACTGAAACATTTTTATAATCAGCGCAACTTTACACACCACATTTTTCCCATCAACATCATCCTTTTATTTTACCATATAAGTACATGAATGTGGTTAGTTTTTTTAAGAAAAAAGTATTGAGTTGAGTTAGTGACCAAAAAATAGTAAAAAACGCTGTTGAATGAGATAGAACAGAGAATTAGACTCACAAAGGATAAAAAACTGTAGTTGAATATTAAAACAAAATCAAGGAATATGTAAGATTCAGTGCTATAAATCTACTATTCAATACTTTAGTGAATGACTTTAATGCTGTTAAACATTTTTCGATTATATTTTGAATTGGTGGAAACGAAAAGGATTTTGATGGAAAATAAAAGTTAAATGAGAAGTGGAACTAAAATATTTTGTAACTGCGGCGGTTAACTTTTAAAAAATTGAATCAGAATGAATTACTTTAATAAATCTACGAGTTGAGTTTGGAATGACGGTGTGATTGGGGATGGTAAGTACGCTGAAGAATTTTATTTAATAATTTCAGTAAATATTTGAATTTAATTCGGTTTCGGTTCTGATTAAAATTACAAAGCTTTAATTGGGAGATTAGTGAGTTAAGAAGGAGGGTAATTGTGCGTTGAAGATTGAAAAGATTTTAAAAACTCGTCTGGTTTTTGGCTTTAATTT
The DNA here is from genome assembly GCA_036507315.1 of Lepidocyrtus fimetarius. Lineage (NCBI taxonomy): Eukaryota > Metazoa > Arthropoda > Collembola > Entomobryomorpha > Entomobryidae > Lepidocyrtus > Lepidocyrtus fimetarius. The sequence continues at coordinate 3,340 of JAANSO010002626.1, forward strand.
TGATTAGGTAACTTATTAGGTTTAGAAGCGTAGTTAGCTATTAAGCAAGATAGAACAGTTTGTTACGTAACTTAATGAACAATAAAAATTATTTGATATCCTTGAATTCATTTATATAAAAGATTCTAGATTCCCTTTTGTGAAGGTTTTTATTTAACAAAGAAGGGAATTGGTATGCAGCGTAGTATGAAATGTGGTTATCTGTGCTGATGATAACCGCTGTACTATGAAGATAGATAAAAGAGTAACTCTTTTAAAAGTGTATAAAGCTGTGTTTTACAATTAATTATATGATTATAGTTACGTAATAAAAAAGAACTATGAGTAGGGACTTACTAAAAACGTTGCTCGTTAGTTAAATTGTAAACAATAAGCAGCGGGGCTTCAGTGATTGTTTGTTTTGATTTGTTTGTTTGGGCTTTTAAAAATAAAAATGCTTCTGGTGTTTGAAATTAGTTAAAAACTGACTGAAACAAGCAATATAGGCTTTGGTACGCTGTATTATTAAAGTGGATTTAATTATTACACGTTTCAGAATTATTAACCGTCGTTATTAATATTTAAAGCAACCAAAATATAAAATATGTCAATTGGTGTGTATTAATTCCAGCAAAATAATCATTCTTAATTGCTATTTTTTCGATCTTGTTTCCAGTTTTGCAGACCTGTTTGATGCTCCAGTTATTCAAGTCATCTGTTAGGAAAAAGTCGTTTTCCGGTGAGTTCCGGTTATTTACCCAATCATCAACAACAAAATAGCACATAGAATACCAGAATATCAGATTGTGACGTTGCTCCAGTGAAAAATTATCAAAATGAAAGAAAAAATTTAAAATCAAACTTAAACCTTCGCTCGGGACTAGGCCAATTGTGATTAGGATTGCCTTGCAATTCTTTGTATTTAAAATGTGAAAAATGTGATTGAAGTGGTACCAAAGTTGAATCCAGTGAGTTTGGTCTTCACTCAACAAGATTATTTATTCTTCAGGGGGTTGTAATTGGATTCATTCACTTCTCGTACATTCCGTAAGTCAATTTTCTTAACTTTTTAATTCGCAATTAAATCCGCAAGGTTGTTTTTTTACTAGCATGACAAGTTTTTGTTGTCCTTTTCTAAATTATCCACCTATTAGGATTTTTTTACGCGTCACGCGTGGGCAAACAAGGGAAAAGTGTCTTTTTACAGTTTTGCATGAACCTGTTAAAGTAGATCAAAATAAAAATGTTCGCTACGTTTTTTGTTGTCAAAAACTCTCAAATAAATCAGTTTATTTGGCAATGTAGTGCAGTCAGGGCTGTTTTAGAGAAGAACAGCGTAGTAATTGTGAAAACAAAGTCAAATCAGTTTGTTTTTGAGAACAAGTACGTATAAGAGATAAAAATACTGGTTCAGTTGCAATCAAAAAAGTATTTACTGCACTTTTTAACGTAACGGACTTTCTTTTGCAAGTGTGCTGCAGGCCAGTATCAATAACGAATTGAATATCAACTTCTTTTCAAATGTGTTTTGTCGAGGATCAGAAACTTGATTTATTTTTTAATGATAAAGATAATCAACATCAGTCACTGATTTGATTGCAGAGTTTGGAGTTTTTTGTCCTGTTTAAAAAAATTGTGTGCATGTAAGATAATAATTTGATAACGGTGCTTTGTTTTGTTGGAGGGGAAGTTGCTATGAGAAGAATACAGAGCGTAAGTAAATAGATATACCAAAGTAATTGAATGATGCATTTTACCTGCATTTTATTTAAGAGCTGATACTGATTTGCGAGCTGAACTTGTTTTTGTTGTATTGACAGATCTGTAGGTATAATAGGACTGTTAGGTCATTTTAAAAATAATCAGAAAGTAGTATTTTGACAAAACAGGATATCCAAAAATCCTTAAGATAACCGGAGGTACATATTTGACAATGAATCTCGGTAGTTAATTTTATAAGAGAATGCCTTTTTTAAAAATACAATTGCAAAAGAAGAGTTTTGCTAAATTACAGGTTGGCAAAAGATAAACTTTAAAGTAATTAATGAACATTTCGTGTAAAATTTTGCTAAATTTTGTTTGTCTGCTGTCAAATGACCTGTAAAATTATTATTAGGACAGTTTCATAAAACAGTTCCTTACTTCCTCATCGTGATTAACTTTGACACGACGTGAATGCAGCATTGTTAATGAATTATTAATTAGTCTGGTAGACGTTATCATTTGATTGGGATGTTAAAATATGTTTGTTTTTACATGGCTGGTTCCATTTATATTCCTAAGGCTTAAATACCACAATGACAACATTATTCTGGTAAATATATATTTAGCTAATCTAAGAATAATATTAATAAACGTGTAAAACTAAAAAAGGAGGAAAATAATTAATAAAAGTACAAAATTCTAGTCACTGTTGCATCCTTGACCTGAAACAAGTCTGAAACATGTAAGGAAGGCATTTCTGATGATTGATGAAATGTGACGAGAAAGAAAAATCGTTAACTAAACACAGTTAAATCTGTAAACAATGGAAAAAATAGTGTAAAAGTAGCTGATAATGATAAGTGGGGTAAACCTAAAAATTCCTACTTTAGCCTCATTAAAAACTTGTCTTAAACTAATTGAGTTGGACGAGCTCAACTAGTCCACCAAACAAAAACATAAAAACTAGTTTTTTTGAGTTAGTTCCAAAATGTAAAAAAATCCTTGTTAGTTTTTCCTTATCTTCTTTGTTATGCAATTTTTGCACAGAGTTAGGATAAAAGTCAGGCTTTGTAGATTGTTGATTAATATTTTATTGCAAAAGATGAGGAGGATGATGAGATGATAGTGAAGAGCCTCGTAAAAACCTCTCAAGCTCAATTGCTTAAGGGCTAAAAAGGGAAGGAGGTCTAGGATTTAACTAAAACGCTTGTTTTTTACTTTGCAGCTTCAAGTGTCGATCTTGTTAATGTTGTATGTATGATGTTACTCACTGAATACTTAAATTGTACGTAATCAAAATAATTTGCAAAAAATTCTCACGCTTTGTTCATTCACTCACAAAAGATTTTATTGCAGTTATGTAATGTTAGGTAATATGTAAATATAAGGAATGTGGACATGGCTTGGTTTTAAACGTTTTTAAAAGAATGACGTGTTAAAAAAACTTCAGAAGCAATCTGGCAAGGATCCCTTATTGTTTTTGTCATGTTCTTCTGTTCATCCCTGAGGTTTTACTAGCAAACGCGTTGAAGGGTGACAGGATTGCAAAATTTGATTTTAACCTATTTTTATACTGTGGAGGCGGACCTTTAATGAATGAAGGCTTCCATGTCTTGTTTGTTTGGATGAGGTTGACTTGAATAGATTCGCGTTGGTTTTTTATTTAATTAACATAATCCACTAATTGATTAAATATAATCTCATGGATTATTATTCTCGTATAGGAACTATTTTCCACGAGATGTGACATTTTTATTACTTTGCATTTTCTCATTAAATTAATATTAGTAATGGATATAAAATCGCAATAATTATGCAATGAACTGTGTGTCCTGGCCAGTCACTTTTGTCGCTAATATCGCTTTGATCATCTGCTCTTTGCAATTTAACGACAAAGAAAGGGAAAATAATTAAAGTTATGCAGTTTTGTCATAAAAACAAGATTGGTTTTAGAAATGGAGATGTTGCAAGCACAATGCAAATTATTATTCGCACTTCAGTTCGGTAATAGTTAATTGTTTTTGATTCCGCCTTTGTACCTCAATTTATGTACATCTTCAACGTCACCGAGCGTGTCATCATAAAAAAAATAATTTTAAGAATTAGATAATTCTCGTCAGTTTATTTAAGAATATAATTTTAAAGGTAGTTTATTAAAATCAGCTAAACTTCCTTTTGGAATTGTTCGACTAGGGTTTAGTGACCAGGCAAGGTTATAAATCTGCTCATTCATCATCTAATTCATCACCACTTCACTCTTTGTTCGTGTCAGGTAAATAACAGGAAATTAGGAGGAGTTCAATGAAAATTAGAGGATGTGGATGAGGATAGAAATGCTTTTTTAATTTAGGAAATATATTTACGGCTTTTAAGTTGAACATGTTTTGAGTTTACAAAAAATATTTTTTATTTTTGAGAGAATGATTGATAATTTGACTCTGTTCTGAGCTTAGCTGTTCTAATTTATAGTTAAAACTGTGATATTAAATTAATATTTGTTGAATATTTTGTCTACAGAAAAATAATACGTTATTATACGTTTTTAGAACAATTTTCTTGTATGTTTACAGAACATTCACATGATTGGACCAGCACAATGCCTGAGATTGAGAAGCATCTGCACCAATTGTCTCATTTGCTTAGGGAGCAGGACTCCATTAAGCTAGTTGTCCGTTTGGAGAATTTAACTCCAAACTGCGCCAGGAGCCGCTATCTGGCAGTTGTGTCCTGCATTGAAGAGGAAAATGAGGAATACTGCGTGCTAGGTATTGACTGTGAAAAGTCAATTAGCTTAGGCCTCGTCCTCGCCATTTTATCACATACAACAATTAGACTTGATGGAGACGGGTAAACAAATCTACTTTAATTAGAATCAGTTTGGAGTTTCATTTGTTTAATATAAAGTTAGTTTACTAAGGAGAAAAAATATTTTATTTTTGCAGAGGGTTTTCAATTACAAATGGAGATCGGCTCCGGAGCCATATCTTCAAACCCGTCTCTGTTCAAACTATGTGGACAGCTCTTCAGTCATTATATCAGGCGAGTGAGTGCGCCAAAAAGAGCAATAGCTTCCAAGTTTACGCTGTCAAACACTATAACAAGTTGTTTAGCACGTATAAATCCGACCCGGAATGTCTCAACGAGTGGAATGCTTTGCCGGGAGGTGGAAATTAAACGACCAATTACATCCGCCATGTAAGAATAAACCTCAAACTTGATTAAGTGTTAATTACGAAAATTATTTTTTAATGATAAATATATGAACTCCGTTTTTATTTCACAGGACGTCGGAGGAGATCACTCTGAAAGAAAAGATTAGCTGTGCACTTCGTGAGATTTTATTGAATGAAAAGGATTTGGACGAAGTTACTTCCAAAGAAATTCGTACGAAATTAGAGACTAAACTTCAAATAGACTTCTCAAAGTATGATTATCCTTTCATATATGTTATAAAAATGTACATTTTGTAAAATGTTTGTGAGGTTAATTAAATAAATTGTTCTTTCAGTTATAAATCATTCATTGACGAAGAAATGCTCCGAATTCTTGGTCAAATGGAGGCTCCAGCACTAATCGTAGACCATCTTTATTTAGGCACAGAATGGAATGCATCCCACCAGCAAGAGCTTTCTGGGAAGGAGTAAGAAAATACTTGAATGGACTTTTTATTTATACCAAAGTTCTATTTAGAATTGGTTTTCATTGATTTTTATTATTTTCTCCATAGGATTAGTTGTATACTTAACGTAACCGCAGAGATTGATAACTTCTTTCCGGACATGTTCCGCTACATGAATATTCCAGTAATAGACAACGAGGAGACTGATCTTCTTCGCTATTTCAACGATTCGTAATCCATAGGATTAGTTGTATATACTTAACGTAACCGCAGAGATTGATAACTTCTTTCCGGACATGTTCCGCTACATGAATATTCCAGTAATAGACAACGAGGAGACTGATCTTCTTCGCTATTTCAACGATTCGTATCGGTTTATTAATCAAGCACTTAAAGAGGACAAGAATGTTCTAGTGCATTGTAAAATGGGGATAAGCAGATCAGCTACGATTGTGATTGCGTACGTGATGAAAACTCGAAATTGGGATTTGCTAAGATCTTTAGAACATGTTAAAAAGAGGAGAACTTGTGTAAAGCCTAATCCGCATTTTATGAAGCAACTTGAAGTGTATGAAGTGAGTAAAAGTCCGAATTCAATCAAAAATTAAATTCAATTGATTATTAGAATCACAATTTTAATTTTAATTACCTTTGCAGGGAATTTTAGCCGCTAAACGCTACAGTAGTACTTTAGAAAAGCGGTCTAAATCGGAGTCGAACCTAAAGCAAAGTGATATAGCTCTATCAACTCCAAAGGAAAGAAACTTTTCTAGTTCAAATAACGACATTATTGTAAACGGCAATGATCTAAAGTCACCTAGGAAATATTACAACACTGCTCCAGCCCGTCTAAAACCAGAAAAGGTTGGGAAGATATGCGGGGACTTGCTAAGACCTAAAAGTTGCTCATGCGCTGCGATCCCACTCACCTCAAGTAACAACCACAACCACCTGCACTCCTCTTCTAATAACTTCCAAGATATGGTCCCACCTGAAGTCATGGACTCGTTCTCGGAAGCTGTGAGAAGTCTGGAGCAGCAATCCCTGCCACCTAATTGTCGACTTAATTGTATAGGTAAAGCTAATATCAGATTTGAGATGTGTTCTAGTTTTACCTTTTAAAAACTATTTTTGTTGGTAAACTTAACTTTTGATGTTGTTTTTGTAGAATCCTTCCCTGTTAGTGAAGATAGTCATGGAGAGGTACCTGTTGTCCACGTATTCGATAACGACATCGACTGCAACATGGAAGTGGGTGAGATTCCTCCACCTCCTCCTTTCCCTAATCACCTGCAACTCTTCGGCAATACGAATTTGTTCGTATCCCAACAACCTTCGCAAGCTACGGTACTTCCAAACGACATTCCCATAGGGGGAGGGGATGAAATGATGTGTGGGAACGGCAGCACCAACAGTATTAAACCTTTAGAACTGAACATTCTTCCAACTTTAGAAGAAAAACCAGATGATCCAAAATCTCCAACATCACAAGACTCCGATTCAACCAGTGGGGGAGGGGGTAACGGCAGGAAAAGTATAAGTTTAAAATGTTGTAGGAAACCCTTCAATGGTCATACGTTTTCCGTGTCCCCCAATCAAGTGATAAACATCAGTAGCATTCTCGACTCCAAGTTTAGTGTTAAGCGTTTAGTCAACGAGTTTGAATCCCAGAGTAATCGCCTTAACTCCTTCCTGCCACCACCGTCTTCCATCGACAATACGAATAACGCTCCACTCAGTATGACCAACTTTACCAGTGCTGCCCCAACAACAGAATTAGCCAACGCCCCTTCTTCATTAGGACTTGTACGATCTGGTTCAAACAGAGTAAAATCGTGGATTGCGAGTGAGCCCCCTGTAGTAACTAACAACACAGCGAATCCTACTGTTGAAACAGCAACAATTACAATACCAACTACAGTTCCTTTACAAACATCAGGTGCTCCAGAAGAGAAAGAAGATTGCGGGTCGATCCACAGCAGTTCGTACGAGTCAGACGCGAATTCTAGTGGGGATGACCGAGTTTCAAAAAAGTCTGAACCATTTGGTTGTTTGTCTTTCCTTCGGCGCAACTCCCACCATCACCACAACCACAACAATCACTATCATAATCATCATAATAGCAAAGCGGACAAGTTCAGTAATAAAGACACGAGCTCATTAATTGACGCTCCACCTCCTCCCACTTCCTCCCGTGGTTTTAAAAAGTCAGTAAATGATTCCCCCTCCCGTTCCAGAGATAAGCTGAAGGAGAAAACTTCATACAAATCCAAACTGAAATGGCCTATTACGGACGTGTTCTCCTCGGCGAAATTAAAAGAGAATGAGAACAACAAGCCAGAATTACACAATATGAAAACTGGAGTTGTTAAACAACGACTGGAAGCATTTGAGGCGAAGTCATCCATCCCCTTGTCAAAGCAACAACTTTTCATTCGATCTCATAGTCGGTCTCACTCCGCAACAGGGGCTTCCACAACTTACCCTTTTGATAGTATCGAGCCACTCTCGTATGGACATCAAAGAAAGTCTTCGCTGCCACAGTTGAATAACGCTTCGTCAGGAAACGAGTTTGGTGATAGTTCTTCCCTCCCCCATCACCCACACAATAATCATCATCGCTTTCCAAACATTACCCTACCTGATCGGAAAGGCTCGTTGGATTCAAATGTCTTTCGAGCTTTTCCAAACGCAAATTGTCGTGCATTTACTGTCCGAGGATTTCAAGCTATTAGTGGCAAATCTTCTAGTAATAATTCTGGAGGTGGTGGAGGATATCCTGCTTCCAGTCGACAACAACATGGGAGCACGCATCCGCTTACCCATTTGGGTATTAGATAAAAATATTCCATGTATTTTGTATTGAAAACTTACCAGTACCAGTTAGCTATTTATCGTAATTATTTAACTAATTATGTATTAAATTAACTTCGTTATCATTAAATAATATAGTTTTTGTACATAAACAATGTGTTTTCGCATTTAAGTAAATTAAACTACTTAAAATTAAATATTTACTATGTCCGTCTCTCTTTTCTATCCCCATTGGAACTCATTCGCACTTTGTGAACTACTACTTAAGTGCAGAAGTTTACCTTTTATACCAAAAGTATTTCGATGTTTAAGGAGAGTTTATTCAATTTTAAAATCCAAAAATGTCCTCCATAATATCAAGAAATGAACCTATCAGATATATTTTCATTGTAAATCCTTATATGCACATATGTGATCTAAATTATATGCGTATTTGCATGAAATTATATTTTGGTGTTTTCAACATGACCGTGAGAATTTATCTTGTAGAAATAAAAAACATATTTTGAAGTAATTGTTTTTAATTGGGATAGTTATATTTGAATTGGAAGATGAGGATTTGTTATTTTAGGTTATTGAGGTTATAAGTTTGACTCTCAGTGCAATATATATGAGAAATTTACAGTGGATTGTTGAAAAAATAACGAAATATGAGAGAATGGATATTAAAAACAAATTTAACTAAAAACATTCTGTATTGGTGTTGGTTTTGCTACTCCTTTATTTATTTATTTACTTTATGGCACAAGCATTATAATATCAATGAAATTAATATTTTATTTTTTTGGTAATTGTCAGACCGAGATCACTGAATTCATGATCGCATTTTATGCATTTCATTAGTTACTATAGAAAATATTTTACAATCCATATTGATGAAGTGTTTCTTTTTAGATTAGTTTTATTAAATAAATACCATACGCTCTATTAAATATCGACACCACGTAGGTTTTTCATTCGTATTTATTCAAAACAAAAATTATTATCAATGATTAACTTGAATTACCTTGCAAGCGCAAACTGTTTTTCGTACGTACGTACGTAATATTCAAATGATTTACATTGCATTATATTGTAGATTGGTTCTTGTCCTTTAATCTATTTTTAGACTCGGTACTTTTCCATAAGCCAAGCCCTTAAAATGCAGCAGATTTTCTTTAATTCTACAGGCATATTGTATGTATATGCAGGGTAACTGAAAAGCGAAGAGCCTTAAATAACAAGACTGGTGCTGCTGGCGTGAATATAATAATAAGATGAGACTAAACATAATGTATTATTATTAGTACTAGGACGGTACCCTAGTTCCCTTTTGTCAACATAATCCTCCAATACATATACTTTAATGAACCTTTACTGCAAAGACAAGAGCAGGACAATGAAACGTATAAGACAGACAGATTTTAATAGATTTTCAGTAGGAATGTTCACAAAGATTTTATACCAAAATTAAAATTCATCACGGAAAAATAAAGCAGCGGTTAAATTTCAAGATCAACTTTAAAAATTCGAACGCTACCCAAGGTAGTAGATTTTATTATAACAAATTAAACATCTATAAAGTAGCTTAATGGTTTAATTGATTTAAAAAATGCTGATTTTAATCTA
>JAANSO010002627.1:0-13062 GCA_036507315.1 Lepidocyrtus fimetarius
AATAAGGATCAAGTTTGGAAGGATTTTACAAGATTCCTGATCGGTTACTTAAATGATCACGGCAATAAATTGGTTTTTATTTTAATGGGAAAAGTTGCTCATAATGAGTCGATTATGAAAGAAATAACAAATGTAATGATTTTAAAATGTCAATGATTTCGTTGCTTTTTAAGTAATTGTATTCTAATCTATATTTCTTTATTTACAGACAGTTGGGGAAAATAGACACAAGGTCATATTAGTGGAGCATCCAAATGCAGAGAATAATAGGAAGAAGCACGGTCAAAGCGAACACTGGAAACCGATCTACACATTTGAAAACAACTTGCCGTTTTTAAAAGCGGCGTATCATAAATATCTGACAAGTAAGGATGTAAATGACGTAATTGATTGGCTTGCAATTGCAAACCCAGAGGAAGGAGACAATGTTAGACTTGGAAGGCGACAACGTTTCCAAAAATTGTTTGAAGAAATGGAAAGGAGTAATGCCAGAGATATTGCCGATGTTGACCTGAGTAATGCTCTGAAAATCATTAAGCAATATATTTGAGGAGGTTGTTTTGGTTTAAATCTTTGTTCCTTTTTGAGCAAGAATAATAAAATACTATTCTTACTAATCAAAAAATCCTAGCTGTCGCATATTACCCCTGCAGCATTTTTTTACTAAATTCATCTCGGGAAAGTTTAGTAGCAGAGCATGTAACAGATTCATTTACACGTTTGAAAATTTGATCTAAATTCAACATTCAAATAAGTGAATACTTACGTACTTTTCTTTATAACTGCACGAATCAATCATTTTTGAACATAAGTCATTAACAAAGCTGGAGCTTTTCGGGGATTTTAATTTTATTGTGAATTCAATAGGAAAAGGATTAGTATCATGGCCAATAACATCCAAATGATTGATTGAGCCGGATTGCCGGATTGAGCTTTGAATGCAATTCAAGATAAGCCATTATGCAAGTTGACAGCTTTATCATTAAAAGATCCGTCGTTTTTTGTTGAATAATTTGAGTTGCTTGCGTGGGAACAAATTTGTCACATTGTTAATATCAACTTTGGATCAAATTTTGTGCAAAATAGATCCAAGACTATTAAAAACAAAACACTCGAAAGTTAAGCATGACTTCGGTGTAGGGTTTTCTAATGGGCGTTAATTAACGCGCTGGATAATGCCCATTTGCCCGTTAATATCGTTAATGTGTATTAAGCTGCTGGATAATATCGTTAATATTACAATCCAATTTATTTTTCTAAAATTAACCAATTTGTTGATTTAATCAAAAGAACTTCGAAAATAAACCATTTGGCAATTTTTGTTTTGTCTAAATTTGCAATTCTAGCTGAATTACACTGATTTGAATATTTAATTAGCACATATTTAACTGACTGTACTTGGCGAGGATGATTGAATTTCAACAAAGTGTAAATTGCAAAGTTGGATGATTTTAAGGGCTCTTTCGAACTGAGGAATGAAAAATTTCAATATATTTTTTATAAAATGGCTTGAGCCTCTCTATTAATTAACGCCCATTAATATCGTTAACGCCTATTAAGCGGCTTAACCAGCGCTTCTCGGTTATGCGTATTACACAGTGCCCGTTACGAAAACCCTACTTCGGTGGAAGTAACTTTTTGTCGCCGGATATGAGACAAGTGTCGGGTTGAACAAGTAAAGCGATATAAAGCAGAAAACAGGTAATTCTTTTAGTTCAGTCTTTAAGTATTTTTATTTAAGAGTAGTTTAGTAGTGAAAAATAGTTAATCATGGGGTCAACTGCTGCATCTGAAGTACGAAAGCTTTTTTTGTACTTTAGATCCAGAAAGGATCCGGCAAGTCGGGCAGTAACGAATTTATTTCCGGTTTTATTCGGAAAAAATTTAAACTCTAATAACGAAAGTTTCCAAGGATTTTTGGAGGCAATCGGGACATCGTTTGATGTTCACCTGCAACTGAATATTCCGACCAAAGATGATTTTGAAACGCAGATTATGAACGGATTGGCCTTCACTGGGTACAATCACTTTGAGCAGCGGGCGCTTGCTTTTTGGTTGTACCTTGCAAGGGTAATTGAAATTAAAAACACTTAAAATTGACAAACAAGTAAAAAACAAATTGAAACTACAGGTCGTCTTCCCATCAATTACACAAAATTACAAGCCAATTGGTGATAATTCAAATTATCACAATTTGTTTGGATTTGTAATGGGATTTCCATTAAGGGAGGCAAAAATTGTGCTCATGGGGCAGGACCCTAGTCCGGTTGTGTACTCTTCCGGATACGCTTTCCATCTTAGCCCTTGTTTCACCACGAGAAATATTTTGGGGTTTGTTAGAGACGATTACAGACAACTTGGCAAGTTTTTAATTAAGAGGGGCATTGTGGGAATGAACCCTTTTGATGTGCCGTCAGCAAGCAATAGCAGAGTTAATGGGAATGCAAATTTGCAAGATTAGATTAAGCAGAGTAAATTAAACATATTTTATTTTTTAATTCAATTAATTAATCAATTTTTTTGAAGGGATTCTCTTGGTCAATGCGAGATTAACAATTAAGGAGGAGTGTTGGGACCACTTTACTACTTTTCTGGTTAAGTATTTAAATGAAAAATGCGAAAACGTTGTTTTTATATTTTGCGGAGAGGATGCGAGAATGCATGCAGAAATTATTAAGACCGAGGCACACCAAGTTCTCAAGGTATAAACACCCAAATGGAGAAACACAATTCGAGGAGCTCAAGTGGGGAGTTGTAAGACCTTTTCTGAAGGCTGCTTTCTACAGGTATGTGAAATCCGGGGAGATTATTGACTGGTTGGGAGTATTCTTTTCGGAGGAAACCCGACAAAGACGAGGGACGTTAATTAAACAAGCGTTTGATTTAATTTTGGAGGAATATCCAAATTCAAGAGAAGATTCATTGTTACCTAAATTTTGGGGTTATTCGTTCGCATTGAGATCACTTTATTGCGTTTGAAATATTTGTTGAGCAATATTAAAACATAAAAATGAGAGTGGCGTTAAAAATTTAAATCTTGATGATTAATTTGGTTTCAGCTTTTGTTCATTTGACACGCGATATCATATCAAAACGTAATCTATTGTGTGAGAATAATGAAATTAGCTTTTCAATAAAAGCCTGCATGTCATGTCATTTGTGAATATAATTCAAGATAAGCTTTTGTTCCGGCTGAGAGGTTTATTATTTTGCAATTCATCAATTTTTATCATTAAAATTTTCGTGTATTGCAATGTAAATTTACAGATCTGCTTTGTCTTTGACATTGAAAATTAGCATTGAACTTTGTGTTGTAAAAAATAACACTTAAAAATCGAATTTTGTCACGGAATTGGATTACTATGAGCCGGTCGGTATAAGATTAAAACATTTTAAAGAACATAAGTTTAATATTTTTGTTTTATTTCTAATCAAATTCTTAATAAAAAATGCAGGCTACTGCTGGCGCCACTGTGCGCTGGTACCTTAACCGCTTTAGGGAAAGGGAAGACCCTGCAAGTGTCGCCGTTTGGAGTTTATTTCCAGTGCTCTTTGGCCGGAATTTAAACAACAATGATGAAAGTTTTCAAGGATTTTTAGAGGCAATTGGAACATCCTTTGAGGTGCACCTGGATTTGTATAATCCGCCGAGAGATGACTTTGAAACGCAAATTATGAACGGATTGGGCTTCGTTGGGTATAATCATTGGGAGCAACGGGTGCTTGCTTTTTGGCTGTACCTTGCAAGAATAGTATTTCCTTCGGTTGTGGCAAATTACCGTCCGATATCGCCAGATAACTACCATAATATGTTTGGATTTATTATGGGATTCCCTTTAAAGCAAACAAAAGTGGTGCTCATGGGACAGGATCCAAGCCCTAAGGTGAATTCATCCGGGTACGCTTTCCATTTGAGCCCTTCTTATTCCACGACAAATATTTTGGGGTATGTTCGGGATGATTTTAGACAGTTTGGGAATTTTTAATGGAAAGGGGCATTGTGAGAATAAACCCTTTTAATAATATACCGACTGCAAGCATTAGCAGAGTGAATGGCAATGCAAACTTGCAAGATTGGATTGATCAAAGTAAGTTTTTAATAAATTATTACATTCTCCGCAAATTTGCATATTTTGATTATTTTAAGGAGTCCTTTTGGTCAATGCGAGATTAACAATTAAAGAAGAATGCTGGGACCATTTTACAAAGTTTTTGGTTCGGTATTTAAACGATAATTGTAGAAATTTGGTTTTTATTTTGTCCGGTGAAGATGCACAGCTGCATGCTCGTTCAATAAACCAACAGGTTCATTTAATTCTAACTAGATTCTATATTAAATGTTCAATTAAGTTTTTAATTATTTTTTTATTATTTAGCGACATCGCGTTCTTGAAGTTGTTCATCCGCATGGCGTAACAAGCAAGCCGTGGTTAAGGTGGTATGCAGTAAGGCCTTTCTTGAACGGGTCTTTCTGCAGGTTTGTAAGAACCGGAGAGGTCATTGACTGGCTCGGAATTTACTTTCCAGAGGGGACTAGAGAAGGACGGGTGAGGTTAATTAAGCAAGGGTTCAATTTGATCTTGGACGAGCTTCTTCAATGGACTTAGTTTTAAATATTTACCTGTTGAAAATTGACTAAAGTTGAATTTTAACTTAAAAAAGCTTAACAGAACTTAATTAGTAATTCAATTAATTAAACAGTAATAAACAATCAACAAATCGGCTCAAAGCATACTCCTGAAAGTGAATTGGGGTAATTTTTTCAACAAAGTTTGTCCCTCCGAAGTAGATTTTGATTCGGGGAAGAGATTTTAAAATCCTTCGGTTTCTCTGCTCCTCCTTGACATTCACGAATTGGATGCCAAAGTTATTTATTTTCCGCATTTTTCTCCCATTTTCAATGAATTTATCTGAAGCTTCATAGACATTTCCGCAGAAACCGAAAATGAAATTTATTCCGATAGTTACATTATTCCAGCCAAGGGCGTAGAATGGTTTTAGAATGACCGGAACCTCCGCATCGATTAACCCCAGGGCGCATGGAATTTGCACCATGACACATGCAACCAAGCTGAAGATGAGTTCCGAGGAAATTAGATCATTTAAAATTCCCGCGAGTATTTGAATTTTTCTGTAGAGGATTAAATCCTCTTTGACATTGTATTTCGAATGGAGGAGGGAAAGCAATGCGGAGTGAAGTTGAGTGCAGCTCCCGACGATTTCCAGGAAGTGGATGGACCACGATTTTGAAATGCAATCCCAGATGTATCCGTTCACAACGAAGATTGGAACCCACATGATCGTCGATTCAATTTGCCCCAGAAAATAGTTCAACGGCTCGTATCCAAATATGTTCAGAGGGTTTTCCGGGAGAATGACACAGATTGACCCGATCAGCCAAGGAAAGCTCTTGCAGGTTCCGAGTCGAGTCAAGGTACAGGTTATCTTTGCCAACTTGGTCATTGTCCCCTTCAAGTTGAGCCCTTGCAAGTGTTCCTTTTCGTATTTTGCCAATTCCGGAATGAATACTTCAAGAAGCTCTGCTTTTTTATACGGAGAGTAGGACGCCATGACTAGGCCCGACATTCCTCCCGCCATTAGCCAAACTATGTAGATTGCAGCGTGGTCTTTTGTTTCTGCTTGTGTCATTTGAAGGAGTCGGAATGCGAAGGCGAGGTTGACCAGCAGGCAGGTTATGAAAGAATAGAAGAAAGTGTTTTTGTGAATTTTCAACTTGTTTATTTTATTGTCCCAGTGACATTTTATGTTTATTCGGGTTCTCCAACCTGAGGTGGAGATCAGGTTGAATTCTTCAAATAGTTGGCTTTGTTGGATCATTTTCCAAGCGTGATTACTTATCTGGAAATAGGAAAAATGTTAACTTATTTCAAAGTGTTCCAAAATTACATTTACGTGAACTTAATAATGCTGAAGCTTAATATTAACTAATTGTTTTTGAAAAATAAAAAAGAATGGATTAAATCTTCATGTTACAACAGGCAGAATTTTCCCTTTTCCGGTGTAATTATTTCCTTTCTAAAATTATAACTGAATTTAGGAAAGCTCCTCCCTTTCAATGTTAAAATTCATTTATATTCAATTCGATAATAAAGACCTTTTTGATTAACGCCTTTCAAAATTATTGCTTTCTCAATGAAAAATTACAGATCTGAAGTCGCATGCGTTAGTTAATGTCCGTGAATGGATTTAATGAAAGGGGATAAAAATGACGTTGATTAGTTTCGTTTTTAGTTTCAGTAATTAGTTTAGTGCTGATTGCCCCAAAAGTAGCTTTAATTTTGCAACAACTTGCTAATGTTGTAGTTTTATTTGGAATGAATGAATTTGATAAAATACAATGAAAATCATTTCGTCTATTTATACGAATTTTAATCGTGAAGCTAGTCTAGACGGCGTGAAGACACTGGAAGGCAATCTGAAATTTACATAATGTCAATATCAACGCATTTTACTTAACAATTTTTAACCACGGCGTAGTTTTATTTGCTTGCTTAATATTTATCTCCCAGTGCAATTATTTCTTTTATAATTGTAAATCCCTATGTATTCAGGCAAACTTTCAATGGTAAAAATTTGTTTAAATGTCATCAGATAATAAATCCTTTACGCCTTTACAACTTCCAAAACTAAGAGTTTCCTCAAGGATAAACAATAAGCTTGGTTTTGGCCTTCATCCATGCTTGAAAACGGATTTTTTCTTAAAGTGTTGATATTTTTTTAGATAATTTTAGATAATGTTGCAAAATGTTGAGAAGTTGCATAAAGTATAATTATTTTGTTATTGTTGGAATTCAAGGTAAACAATTTTATTTTTAAATTATGACTGGCCATAATGTTTGCCTTTGAACTGCTCTATCGAATAATTTGTCTTTGGAATGAATAATTTCAATAAAACGTGGCAAATAAGAATTTATCGCGCAAAGATAGAAATCGCATAGGTTTTTTACCGGCAAATTAAAATTGCAGAAAGAAACTGCTTGACATTCCGATATTATTAATCGGGATAATTAATCTTCTATATCTACTAAAACTAACATTTTTGTCAAGGATAAACAATAGGCTTGGTTTAACAGAGTTCCATTCGTCCATGTTTTGTTTACAAATGGTTTTCTGCTTTAATGTTGATATTTTTTAGAAAATATTTCATAATGTTGAGAAGTTGCATAATGTAAAACTATTTTGTTATTGTGTCTTTGTTGTATCAACAATTTTAGTTTTTAATTATGGCTGGTTACAATTTTCCTTTTTAAACAACTCTACCTAACCATGTTTTCTTGGAATGTCAAGGTTTCATTTAAACGTGGTAAAAAAAGGATTTATTACATAAAGATGGAAAGGATTTGTTGCTGGTGAATTAAACTCGCAGAAAGAAATAGCTTTGCATTCAAATATTATGCTGCACTCTTTGTTAAGAGCGGTTATGATTATGCAACGTTTTTTAGATATAAAAATTAAAAATTGGACTGCAAATTTGTTCTTAACATTATATAATTGTTAAGTGTTTTTAGCAGTAGTAGTACTACATGGGAAGCAGTAGTTGTAATATAATTTGATTTTCTTCTATGGACGTAGGACGTAGTTTCTACTATTCATACCTGTAACTAATTAAACTTGATTTTTAGCTAAAGCTATGCTTATCACTGATAAAGTATATATATTCAGTGACTAAATTAATTAAATAACAATAAACAATCAACAAATCGGCTCAACGCATACTCCTGAAAGTGAATTGGAGTAATTTTTTCAACGAAGTTTGTCCCTCCGAAGTAGATTTTGATTCGGGGAAGAGATTTCAAAATCCTTCGATTTCCCTTTTCCTCCTTGACATTTACAAACCTTCCAGGGTTTATTTTCCGCATTCTCTTTCCATTTTCAATGAATTTGTCCGAAGCTTCGAAGACATTTCCACAGAATCCGAAAATAAAATTTATTCCGATAGTTACATTATTCCAGCCAAGGGCGTAGAAAGGTTTTAGAATGACCGGAACCTCCGTATCGATTAACCCCAGGGCGCATGGAATTTGCACCATGACGCAGGCAACCAAGCTGAAGATGAGTTCCGAGGAGATTAAGTCGTTCAAAATGCCCGAGAGTATTTGTATTTTCCGGTAGAGAAGTAAATCCTCTTTGAGGTTGGATTTAGACTGGAGGAGGGAAAGCAGTGCGGAGTGGAGTTGAGTGCAGCTCCCGACGATTTCCAGGAAATGGATGGACCACGACTTTGAAATGCAATCCCAGATGTATCCGTTTACAACGAAGATCGGAACCCACATGAATTTTGTCTCAATTTGTCCTAGAAAATACCTCAGCGGCTGGTATCCAAATATATTCAGAGGATTTGCAGGGAGAATGACGCAGATTGTCCCGATCAGCCAAGGAAAGCTCTTACAGGTCCCGAGTCGTGTCAGGGTACAGGTTATCTTCGCCAAACGAGTCATTGTCCCCTTCAGGTTGAGCCCTTGCAAGTGTTCCTTTTCGTATTTTGCCAGTTCTGGAATGAATGCTTCAAGAAGCTCGCCTTTTTTATACGGAGAGTACGAGGCCATGACTAGGCCCGACATTCCACCCGCCATTAACCAAACTATGTAGATTGATGCGTGGTCTTTCTGCTCCGCTTGCGTCATTTGAACGAGATGGAATGCGAAGTCGACGTTGACTAGCAGGCAGGTTATGAATGAATAGAAGAAAGTGTTTTTGTGAATTTTTAACTTGTTTGCTTTATTGTCCCAGTGACATTTTATGTTTATTCGGGTTCTCCAACCTGAGGAGGAGATTAGGTTGAATTCTTCAAGTAGTTTGCTTTGTTGGATCATTTTCCAATCGGAAGTGTATATTTTTATTACGTTAACGGTGGACAAAATTTAGATTGCCCCAAAATGACTTAAAATCTACGTAAACTTAATAATTTAGCAGTTTAATATGAACTGAAGGGATTTTGCTTGTAAAAGAAAGAAGGATTGATTAAAATTTTAATTTTTAAGTTGGAACAGACGGCGTTAAGACGTCAGTACGCTTTTAAAATTACAGTTACTATATAAAAATTTGACAGCTGCGGATTTTTCCCTTTTCCGGTGCAATTATTTCCTTTCAAGTGTTAACTGAATTTAAGAAAGCTCCTCCTGAACAGTGTTAGAATCCATTTAAATTTCATTCCATATTAAAAATCAATGCTTAACACCTTTCAAAATTATTGTTATTCTCAATGATAAATTACAGGTTTGAAATCGCATGCGTTAGCTTACGTCCGTGGGTGGATTTTAATAAAAGTGAATGAAAAATAAAATTGTTTTTTTAGTTTTGGCCGGTCTAGGAGAAAAATATTTTCCTAAAATGTCTTAAAGTTAAATGCTTTTAATTATTTTGTTATTGTCGTTATGCAAAATAACTGTATCGTCCTTTCTGATGTTTCAAAAATCCTATTATAAAAAATTTCCATTCTGAACGCATCTTTTATAAAAATGAAAGCTCATGGATTTATTAGAAAGGAATAAAAAATATTTAAGTTGATCACTGATTTCAATAGCACCGAGTTGCATTGCTATTTTAAACGGAGTTTGAATGAGTTTTTATCAAGGTCAATAAAAAGTAATGCAATGGAACTCTGCTGGGTTAGCCATACAATCAATAACTTTACTTGGGTGCATTTATTATTATCATCCACAAGAAGGGGCATTATTTTGATTTCTCAATAAAAGCTATGAAGTTGAAAACGAAAATCAAGGATACGAGTTTGCTTTTTTGAAGAAACTTGAAAAGGTCGGGAAAAGTTAAAGACCAGTAATTTAATCTTGTCATCCACTTCCTGACGTCCTTGTCTTAAAATAAAATGAGAGTTAGCAAGAGAACAAAAATCTATTTTAAACGCCCTTCAAATATGAAAAGGTCGGGAAAAGTTAAAGACCAGTAATTTAATCTTGTCATCCACTTCCTGACGTCCTTGTCTTAAAATAAAATGAGAGTTAGCAAGAGAACAAAAATCTATTTTAACGCCGTTCAAATAATTTCCTTCGTAAGGATAAATTAGCAGGTTGATTTTCCATGCGTTAGCTTTTATTCGTAAATGAATTTTATTAAAATAGAATTAAAATTGTTTTCGTCGTTAAAGTAAGCCAATTTAATTTTTAAAAAAGTTGCCAAAAAGGTTTTTATACACTAATTTCTGAATTTATTAGAACTTCTAGAATAACTTGGTTCATTTAACGAAGACACGCGGCCCAAGTATTTTCATTATCATTCTTATTTACGCAACTATAGCAATGCATAAGCTCAACATCCAAAAGATTTTTTTTATTAAATATCCTTTTCAACAACATAGCTCGATCAAGAAAAAATTACACAAGTGAGCAGACTTCACTATAGAAAAGCATGGAAGAAAAGGATCACCTGTTTTTATATCCTTTCCGTTGTTTAAAAATTTGGTTGCTAAACAATTAATCATTTTATTGAATATTTACGTGATTGTGACAAGATTTGATTGTTACTTGTCAATATATAAAGTTTATTTTTGTGATTTTATCTGGGGATACAGAACTTTTAAGTAATTAAAAAGAAGAAGTAAGTGAGAGTAAAGATTATATGTTTTTAAATATAGGAACAAAACAATTTATTATTAAAAGCTGCTTTTATTGCAACTGCATAAAAATAATTATTTATTGAAAAGGTGGACACTTTAAGGATGTCGAGCCCAGGAAGACTCCCTGAGGGAACTAGGGAAAGACTGCGGTACTTAACGGGAAGTCTCGAACGGTTGCGAGACATGATTAGAGAAAACCCTGAGACTCGCAATGTAGTATGCCAAAATCTACCGGAAATTATTCAGGCTATTGATAACCTGACCCCAAGGGGAAATGTAGCTTTGATAGGGAAATGAGGGGGCTGGGGGAGTGTCGGAAGACGTGGCAGGGGATAGGAGTATCATTAAACTTGCGGAACGTATTGAGAAAATAATTACTCCGGAAGCTTATCAAGGTTTTAAAGATATTAAAAAGGAAGGGGGATTTTAAATGAGAAATATTTAAAGCTTTTTTAATTTTTTTTTAGAAATGCTTGCGAAATGCCAGTCTCCTGAAGAAGCTGCGACTGCTGGTGGTACTGGAGACCATGGGGTTTCATATCTCTTCCAGGACTTACAACCAAAAGGATCGCCACTGAATGATAACCTCTTGGAAAACTATTTACTTTGGAAGAAAAAAGGAAAAGACAAGATGAAAAGGTTAATTAATTACAAAATTAAGTAACTTTATGGTTTAGTTTTAATTATTGCAAGTTTTATTTTGATGCAGTGCATTTTCCCTAATTCCTGGAGAAGTCGATGAGTCCCGGGCTTGCTGTTATTTTCTTAAAATGGATAGAAATTTGATGGAAAGGATAGCCCGGACTTTCGGATTGGACGCTTTGGTCAAAGCTGCCTTGAGGATAAAAAGTCCCAGCGGTGATAATTCTCCAAGTGCTTCAACTTCAGGCCAAGCCCGTTCTAGTATTAATTTTCGCCATCATCCGTACAGAAGGACTGAAGTGAATGAGCGCAGCAATGACACTGTGTATTTGATTGAGCCCGATGGGGGAGTGCCGAGACAGGGGAAGAAGGTTTCCGGTGAGATAAGTGTTTTTAAATTGCTTAAATGTGTTCAAATTAAATTTTACAAAATATTTGTGCTCATATTTTATAGAATTGTTGGACCCTAGCAGCCCGGCTGTTAAGCTTGAGAATATTCGAAGCGCGTCTGATCATCACTTGCTTGCTGAGTTTACGAGGAAGGCTTATTATCCAAATGATTCCGGAAATGTTCATTTCTACTTGAATGTCAGCATTGAATCTACAAACATGCCAAAACCCATAGAAAAAGTTCAGTTAGGGGCACAACAGATCCTTCAAGATATGTACGAGTTGGAGGATTCAAAGGAGGTGACCATTGTTGCTAGTAACGGGGTGGAGTTGAAATGCCACAGGAACATTTTAATGGGTTAGTTAACCAAAGTAACTTTAATTAAAACTGATTAACTAAATTGAAACTAATCTCGCAGCCCAAATTCCTTCATTCCGTACAATGCTGTCCCCTGACCGAGGAATGAATGAAGCTCAAACCGGAAGGATTGAATTGAACGAGAATAGCGAAGATGGATTGCGGGAATTTATTAGATTTCTGTACGGCTTTGAACTGAACCTGGAAGGAATCACTGCGGACATGGCGTTGGAACTGTTCCAGCTTGGGAATAAATACCAAGTGAAGAAGTTGGAAGATACTTTGAAGAAATTTCTCTGCGAGAAGAAAATCGATTTTTACACAGTGGATACAATCCTCGAGCTTTATTTTACTGTGCGGAATGTGGATTGTTTGGAGGAATTGAAGGCTCACGCGATGACTGAAATGTCCAAGTAAGTCCATTTTAAAAAGACAAAATCTGGGAACATTATGATGATGGATACTTTTATAGCATGTGCCATAAGTATTGTGACTACTTTAAACCCTTGTTAAATTTGATTGAATTGCTTTTTTGAAAATCCGAAATCACCATTAAATAGAGAATTAAATTTGCTACAAAACAGTTAATATTAGTGGTACTGAAATTCTTTTTGGTTGTTTTAAAACGTAGGTTACCATTAACGCCGTTAGGGATTTTTTCATTAAATATCGCTTCTAACCAAAAACCCAACTTTCTCAAATGAATTGTAGGTGCCATAAAATCTTTAAATACTACCCAATCAAGGAGAAGTAAAATTTTTTGGACTGCACTTTAGTGTCACAAAACTCGCAAAAAAATTCCGGACAAAGCTCTTCAAGGTACTGAAACCGCGTAGGTGGAACGAATTTATATACTTTAGAGGCATCCAAAAAAAAGCATCAAAGACGTTAAAGGTACACTACGTTTAAAAGCAACTTGAAAGATTTTCAGTAGTGTTAATATTAACTGTTTTGTAGCTGATTGAATTCTCTATTTAACGGTGCTTTCGGATTTTCAAAAAAGCAATTCCTTCAAATTTTACAAGTGTTCAAGTAAAGTCACAATACTTATGGCACACCCCTTATATTTGAATTCTCA
>JAANSO010002628.1:0-13058 GCA_036507315.1 Lepidocyrtus fimetarius
AAATTAATCTAATCAATGGTGTTTATATTATAACTTGTGCAAAAAATTTTACTAGAAATTTCACTAATCATTTTAATAAAAACAAAAATTTGAAATTTCTGTAGAGCAATGATGTTTACTTCAGCTCAGCACAGCTGATTTATCTGTCCACCGGAACTTGTAGTTGCTGAGGTTTCTTTTCTTTTTCCTCTTCCTTCTTGCTACTCGAAGGTTCTTCTTCCTTATCGCTGTCCAGGGTGGCTGCTTATCTGGAACGCTGCTTTATCACACGCACAATCTTGGCAAGAGATCGCCAAAAAATGTTGCAAAACCTTTTAAATCCGCCTTGGATCCTAGTAGGTCGCCAAAAAATGTTGGGGAACTTTTCGTCCCTCAGTCTTATCGATGTAGATAACCAATTTAAAGGCGGGGCTTATCGAGCCGAACTTATGCCAAATAAAATGATTACTACAAAAAGTGGTCCTGTCGCCGTTGATTGTTCGTATCACTAGATTATGCCGCAACGCTGATGATAATGAGCCCAAAAAATAATGACGAACGATGTTTCCAAACCACCGAAGCAATTAAATAACGTGTCCGAAGTTACTATCTTTGGAGTTTAATTCAACAAACAACAAATCTTTATTAAACTCTACTTTAATTATTTTAGTAACAACGAAAACTATAATGAAGAGAAAATTGCCTACAGCTAACTTTAATTAACTTTAAACCGAATTTAAATGACTATTTAATAGTCCAACAAAATGACTTGGCTTTTTTATATGTTCTTTGATCAGAACCCAGAGTGCAAGTGCAAGCACGGAGAACCAAAGTTGGCTTTCAACAGCCACAAANTAACTTTAATTAACTTTAAACCGAATTTAAATGACTATTTAATAGTCCAACAAAATGACTTGGCTTTTTTATATATGTTCTTTGATCAGAACCCAGAGTGCAAGTAAAAGCACGGAGAACCAAAGTTGGCTTTCAACAGCCACAAATATACGCCTACCATGAGGCAAAAACAGAAAACGTGCTTTTTACATGTATTTTAAAGCTTCCTTGAAGCCCCTACCCTCAAAGGGTTAAACTAAACAAAAACGTGTCTGAGAAATTGCGAGCCAAAGTGCTGGCGAGTTCTCATTGGACATCTCAAATTTAAGCCGGGATAACAAAATACAAAATTGAACAAAGATCAGATTTGAGTTCATAAGGAAGCCAACTTCCTTATGCAGACAAATCCTCGAAATATCCCAAAGTTATTTCACAAGATCATAATATGCTTATTTGCAAAGATTATTGCCTAATATTATTAGTAAAGTGGACTTTGTATCTTTTATTCGATTATTTGTCTCGTCTGTCATCGACGATTAAATATTAGATATCAATAATGATTATCTTTATGATTACAAAACTACTTTGAAGATTGATATGACTTTTTCAACGTATGATCCGGAAGTCATTGCTCTTATCGAAAATTCATAGAGGTCAGCATGAGAGAAAGCTTTTCTTAGAGGAACTGAAAAAAACTCCTTTTGTTTATCTCATTTCATATTAACTCAAGTTTATTAGAAGAAATCACATGGATAGTTAGAAAGAAAAAATATGGAAACTTTCTTCTACATTATAAAATCTTTCTTTTTCTAGTGCGGGTTCTTTTTTGGCAGTTTTTACGGCGTTTAGTATGACATTCCTTATTATTCTTATATCATGCCGGGAGAAATGGACAGAAAAAGTTTGTTTTGTTAAAATTTGTTCGTTTCTTTATGGTTTCTTTAAGATGAAACAAATAACCGGAAGTCAAGTGATTGAGAAAGTTTTTGGGAAGTTTTGTAATGAAATACTGAATAAATATTTTTTATGCACCTTTTTATATAGTTTGTAAGTAAATTAGAGTTTTCTTATTTGTATTTGCTGAAAGATGAATAAAAGAAGAATGTAATGTGATTTTGTTTGCATACCTACATACTTTTTAAGATCACCGCACCTCCGAATTGCTGTTGTTTTTTTAAATTAAAATTTTTTAACGGTTTTAGAAAGTGTCTTCAAATACGCTTAGGAATCATTATTTTCATAAAAAATAATAATTTTATTACCTCAAAGCCCGGTAAAAAAGAGAAAAAATATCAAACAAGTTGGCTTGAATTTGCACAATTTTTAAAAGAATTGTTAAAAAAATATTTTAACTGGAAAGGTCGACAAACTTTTTGCATTCCATGCAAAACTACAAGGACTAATCAGAGAGAAGGAAAGCTCTGGTTAATTGCAAAAGTTCTTCATCATCTTCAGCTTTGTCTTCGAGGAAACAAAATTGGATGTTTAAAAACTTGAAAAAGGTTGCTTACCTTTTTACACAACTTTTCCCCTTAAATTCCAAAAGTGTCTTTCCTTTCTGAATCTTTTCCTAGTAATAATCTTGTATTTATGTTGCTCATTTGTGTTTAATCCCTTCCAGCCAATAATTTCAGTACAAAATACCAGGAATAGTTAAAATTATACGAGTTTATTTCCCACTCGTATATTTTATCTCATCAACAGGGCAATTACTTCTGCTCCAATTCCTTTTTTATTCCCACGCAGACCTTAATTCTAGTTATTACTCTCATCATTCCACATCATCCACGCATCATCCATCGATTTATATGAAGCTGTGTAGTCCAAAAAGAAAACATGACTGAGCATGAAAATTATATGACAATATTTTTGCCCTAAATCAACTCTGCGAGCAAAATTAAGATTCCATAAAACCAAATTACTTCTTTCTTACATCAACTCCCTTCTTTATTTTTTGCCAGTCTTACAATAATACAATACCAGATTAAAAAATATTGGATTAACATTTCGCATTTAAACCTGCAAGCCTCCTTTTATTCTCCGTTTGCAATTATTCGAAGCATTTCTTCCTAATTAAAACTTAAAATATTTTTATATACTTAAGATGTTACTCAATTACATATTTAAACTCTATTTTTAACAAAAGTTTTGTCCTTTTGTGGAAATGTAAACTTTTCTTTTGTCTTACTCACCAGTTCGTTTTTCCACATCCTCAAGTCAAATACAGTGAAGTGAATTCTAGCAAAAATTAATCAGAATTTAGAACAGTGGAATTCTCAAGAAAAGACTGAAGCAAAATCAACTAAAATTTGACTGACTCAAACAGTTCTTTTCTCGTCTGCAGTAGATAAGCCCATCACTAACATACCCCGAAGGCTTCAGTTTATAAAAAGCATATTTTTTTGCAATATTCTCATCAAAATTGTATCATTTTTTATTGAATACACGGTCATTATACACATATGAAAATGTGATGTCATTTTCTTAAAAATATCATTTTTTCTAGAGAAAAACAATATGGAAAAAATATTTACTCTGTACCAAATATTTTTCTTGGAAGAGAAAAGAAGCATGAAAACAAAATGTCTTTATTTCTGTAACGCGTCCTTTTGGTAAATAGAAACTGGTCAAGAAAATAAATTACATTTTGTCCTAAACTTGGTAACGTGCCCAGCCTGCCAATAAACTTTTTTCTGTGGTCACGCAACAACATCTAATGCACTGCTTAGGAACCTTTCTCCACCGCAACGCTTTGAATAATGTACTTTCTCTGCCTTTATTTTTTAGACAACTTTATTTTGATCCTGCTGTGAGCAACACAATCACCATGTCCTTCTTTCTTTTTCTGCCAACAGCGACACATTCTTGATTGTTATAACGGACATTTTTTCTGTTTTCTGCCTATTTTTTGATTTTTTCATTGTCACTATCATCACCTACAAGGCAGAGTGTATTTTAATCTAGATGTTTGTACGACAGGTGTATGAAATGAATGATGATATGACCTCTAAATTATTTTGTCTCTAGCGACTAAAAACACTATTTAATTTCATATTTTCACCTTTTTTCCAGCAATATTTGCAAATTACACAAAAAGATGACGCCTTGACGTCTATGTGATGATGAAACAATTCGCTAAACGACAAAGACTTGTCTGTTTTTTGGCGTTTCCTATTTCTACACTTGAAAAGCTCAGGAAAGAGAAAAAATGGAAAAATGGAAAAGTAGAAATTAATACAGAAAATATGTGAAATACCCGGGGGGAGGCTCACTCATCCACGAAGCGCATATATTCATCACAAAGATGAAGTAGATAATGAGATGCTACATTTTTCCAGTTGTTAAAAGCTTTTATCATGATCAGAGAAATGGAAGGAAACAAGCGGTAAACGTCATCATCAAAAGGTATTTTCATGACTTGACACACATCTATATTTGCTGTAATTATATGCAAAATAATTTTGCAGAAAATAAAAAATGCTGCTAAATTTTATTTTTTCATCTTGTCGGTGGTTACGGAAGTGTAGGAATGAAGACGTGAGCTCTGTACCTTTATTTCTGTCAAGTTCCGTTTTTCTTGCATTCTTAGGGTGTAAAAAATGCTTCAAGATTGAATTAGGAAAAAAGGAAGCACATGCACGTTTTCAGCTAGTAAAAAGATTTTGAAACTTTGATTTTAGAGTAAGCAATCGTTAAAATTTACACAAAATTTTATTTTAAGTAAAGCGAACAAGATTTTTTAAATAACCTACCTATAATAGTTAGCAAATAAATTATGTAAATTAAAACAAAAAAAGATTTTTACTTATACAATTTTAAGTTCAGTATTGAAGCAGTCCATTTTGTATTAAAAATGAACTTAATTTTTGATTTTCATCCAATCTGTCTCCAAAAATACTTTTTTGTACAAAAATGGAAATAAAATTGAAAGTTTTTAAGCTTTCTTTTGTCCTCGAATAAAAAATAAAATTTCAAAACCTGTCTATACAATTCCACATGGATATTTAATAAAATGTCAAAAATATTCCATATGAATACTAATGACCTACTTTCCCAAAAAAGGTCTCTGTAAAAGGCAGGAAAACCATGAAAGTGTGACTGCGCAAGTAAAATTCAAATTTAGAGCTTCATCTTCCTCAGATTTTCAAAAAGGTTTTTTTCCAAAGTTTCTTTGTGTGAGTACGGGAACGGTTTGAAAGTGCGGGAGGTTCAGAACAATTCCAGTTTTTTGGGGGAGTGTAATGGGGCGAAGGAAAATTTGAAAAATCAACGTTTGCTCTACTTTTTTCAAGTTTAAAATTTGTCAATCCGATTTGTTAGAGAATTGAAGAGGAAGTTAAAGTGGATTGGGTTGGATGGGTAGGAATGGATGATGCCCTTCATGTGTATGTGAGAATGTGCTTAAATTTTCTTTTCATATAATTTATTTTGTTCTTCCTTTTCATGTGTTCGTTTGTTTGCAATGAATGGTTACAGTTTACGTTTACCTTCAAACTACATGCCTCAGTTGGAGATTATGGATCTATGTTCCAAACTAATAATATTCACAAAATATATTTTGTCAACCTTCAACTTTACATTTTTTTGTGTCTTACCACGTTTTCCTAGTTAATATTTGAATTTTTTGTAATTATTTGCACCTTTTACTTTGCCTTTTTTATTACAAAATGATTTTGCAATTTTATTGAGACAGGTTTTTGCATTTCAAATCACTCTTGCAGACTGAAATAAATTTTTTATAGTGCGTATGAAGCTTTCCTTGAAAAACCTACCTATGAAATGTATGCCTTATAAGCTGGTGAAAGCAGAATATGTTTTTATGAGCTTCAAGGAGTAAGCACACTACAGCTTTAAAGCCAGCTGGAGAAGCAAGCTCCAACTGGCTTTTTTTGTACACACTATCAGCAAGAAGCCGCGGGAAGAGACAACTTCTCTCTGCTGTCAGCTGTTGCTTGACGCGACTGGTTCCCTGTACACACATGCATGCTTCCTTTGGCTTTTTTTCTATTGTCAGGTTTACCTTCAGTGTTTCTCTTACACACATTTCTTTCATTATTATTTAGATTGTTAAGAATTAATTTTTTAAATTAAATTAACTGCTAAAATGTCGATTCAAGATGAAAATTGTGAAGTGAACAAGGATAACGATGAGCTTTCCAAAATGGAAGCTTTAATTGAATCAGTCAGGGGTTATCCAATTCTATATAACCTTCGACATGCGGAATACAAAGTAGTTGGCAAAAAAGAAATTGCTTGGGCGAAAGTGAGTTTGGAAACTGGAAAGCCAGGTAATTAACTATCCTGTCTTCATCTTTTCTTCTTTTCATCTATTTAATTAATAATTATTGCATTGTTGCAAGGTTTACGAGAATTCAATGATTGACAGTTTTATTTGTAAAATAATTTTTAACTATTTGTTTTGCAGTGACATGGTGTAAGTCTAAATGGAAATACCTTCGTGACACTTACAAATCTAAAAAGGCCAGCCTGAAGGGTAAGAGTGGAGATGCAGCAAAGCGACTGACCCAGTGGTCTTATTTTTGGATGCTCTCGTTTTTGGATGATTACATAAAAGACGCGATGTAAGTTCAGGTTTTAAACATGGAAAGGTATATGTAATCACTCTAATCATTGCTACAAATATTTTTTAATTTATATTACAGAACAAGCGGAAACATTCAATTAGAAGATGAGTGTTCTCGAGATTCAAGTTTTAGTCAGGAAGTTCCGGATACATCTCCATCCAACCCTGCGGTAGGTCTAGTGCCAACTCCAACTAAGAAACGGAAAGCTGAGGGAAGTGAAGCCGTTGATGCTGCTCTCTTGAAGTATCTGGATTCTCAAACTCAGTCCAAAGATGAATCAAAAGACAGTCATTATCATTTTGGCATGGATCTAGCTGAACAGCTGCGAAATTTTCCACCTGATGCTGCAGCCTGGGTAAAATTGAAGGTTCATGAAGCACTCTTTGAGGTTCAAAAAAAATTAACGCAAAATAATCCACCACGAAACTGACCAAGTAATTAATGTTGTGCCAAAATTTAAATGGAATTTATAAGAGTAAAATGATAATAAATGTATTTTATTCTCCTACACTTCATGTTTTTGACTTTTATTTGTGATTCCTCATAAATGCATTTAATTATTTTATTCACATTCTAGTTGACTGCTATTTTCAAATACAACTGATACCAGTTTTTATGGCTACAAACTAAAAACGCTATCATACTGCCAAGACACCTGACCTTCATTCATAAAATAATTGCTCATCCGATTTCGCAAGTCCGCTCCAGTTTCCAAACAGTGTACACTAACATTTGTTTTATCCAGAAGTGGTGGTCTACTGTTTCCTGGTTTCTTACCCTCAAGGATCAGAATATAATTGTGAAGGGCTACACATGCTACCAAATACAAATGTAATTAGGATTTAGTTAGATTTTCTTAAAATTAAAAAATTCTTAATCTAGCCATTATACTATTTACCTTTAACAATCGAAACTGCATTCTGAGGAGCTGAATAAATTGGTTTTCTTAAAACACGGAAACGAGAACTCAAAATTCCAAAAGCATTTTCAATCACTCGTCGCCCTCTTGACAAGCGATAATTAAAGATGCGCTTTGAAGTATCCAAATCTTTGCTTGGATAAGGACGTAAAAGATGAGATTTTAATGGAAACGCTTCATCTCCAACAAAATATAGCTGGCTACTTTGGGTGCTGTTTGGTAGCACATACTGACCCTGGATATTCAGTTTTCCTTAAATTGAAAAGTAAAGTATAATTAAATTTCTCATTTCGATTGCCACCTTAGAAAACGACCTCTTGACATACCCTGCTCCAATAGACTTCCCAGTCCAGAATTTGCAAAAACACCTCCGTCGCTCTGTTTTCCGAAAGCACCAACGTCAACGCTTGTGAAAAGATAACGTGCGGTACAACTAGCCATTAAAACAATGCTAAAACTGTTTTTATAGTTAAAGTACAATGAACCACTCTTTCTGGGGCAAATAATCTGGACGTGTTTTCCATCTAGGGCTCCAATACAATTTGGAAGCTGCCAGAGCTCCTGGAAATCTTTGGCGATATTTAGCCAGTCATCTTTGGTCGTTGGAGCCTTCAGAAAATAACATAATTTTTAGAATGTAGTCTGGTATATAGGTGCTTGAAACTCATCGTCAAGAGTTAATTATTTAGATTTTTGGAAAAATTATACTTACTTTCACATATGTAGGGGAAAGACACTTCCAAATAGCCTCACAAGTTTCCAAAATGATTATCCGAGTTGTCGAGGTTCCCACACAAAAGCTAGTTGCAATTGACCGAAGAGAATCTCCAGTTGATAAGTATCTAGAGAATATTTTAATCATTATAA
The DNA here is from genome assembly GCA_036507315.1 of Lepidocyrtus fimetarius. NCBI lineage: Eukaryota > Metazoa > Arthropoda > Collembola > Entomobryomorpha > Entomobryidae > Lepidocyrtus > Lepidocyrtus fimetarius. The sequence continues at coordinate 8,185 of JAANSO010002628.1, forward strand.
AAAATAAAAGACCTAGCAATGTATTCCAAAAATAATTAGTATTTGTTAGATAATAAATAATTAAATAAATATGAACTTAACGTAGATTCTTACCTCAATGTAATTAGTAATCTAGTTCTTGCTGGAATAGGCTCTCGATATGTCGTACTTTGTTTGCTAATTCCAGATGTAAGCTCTTCCAGCTGCAAGAACTGATTAGGTGTCAATCGAGTATAATCCTGGAACTTATCTGGGTATAATTGCAGCATTTTTTCAAGTTTTAAATGCTCTCCAAACTCTGATCTTGCTTGGATTAATGGATGAATCCAAAATCTGCGATTCACTCGCTTTTTTCGCTTTATTAAATGATATAAAATCACTGGATCCATTTTGAATTAACGTTTAAATAAACCTTTTTTAAATATTTGTGTGATTCTACCTTATTTTGAAAGAACAATTCCGATGATGGTATGATTCAATGTGTATTGCAATTTGAAAAAGCTAAAACATATGTTCATATGTATGTACACACTGCCAAAGCATATGTGTGTTCACATATGCTTTGGCAGTGTGTACAAAAAAAGTGGGAAGCTGCTGGGTGTTGGAATTTACAGCCATCAGCTGCTGCGAGCAGTGCATATGTGTTTTCTCCTATCTTCTAACTTTTTCTCAAGAGGAAAAGGGTAGCACATGAGTGCCTTGTCAGCATATATGTAAACAGCAAAAAGTGAATAGCAGGAAAAAACGCACTTTTAAATTGTTGCATAAGCAGAAAAAATTTGCTGATGTCTCATTTTAATTATAAAATTGCGTAGGACAACAATACCAGTAATATATTATACGAGAAAATGGCAAAATTGATTTAAAGATCATTCTTCCTTTTTCTGTTTTATTATAATACTAACGACAAATTATTCAAACAATTTCAAAAAATTAAGAGAAATCAATCAATTTTAATGTATAAAAGCAAGTAAAAGATAAAAACTAGTTTGAATTGAGACGAAAATGAGAAACTGTGCAAAAATCGAACCAACACAAGCATAAAAACCACAGTCAAACTCATCCACCTACATAGAAAGTTCGTGAAAGGTCCTTTTCCAAGAAAATCAATTTCAAAAAACCTTCAAAATGCGACATTCTTCCAAGGAAAACCCTTCACTAGAGTACGGAGTATATATGCGTAAAAGTAAACTTGGGTTTAGAAATTTTTTTGAAAGGAAAATGGCAGCAAATTGAAAAAAACCTTATTGCATTAGGAAAAGATAGGCAGTTATTTACATGCGGGAGAAAATGGGATAATATATCTTAATCTACAAAAAAAAAGCTGTCAGCTCCTTCAAAAAAAACTTGTGTTGCTGTTTAAAAAGGAAAAAACTTTGGGTAAAGCTGGATTACAGTTTTTTACAAGAAAAAACAAAAGAAAAATATGAAGTGTGAAAAGAGAAAGACGACTTTAGGAAGCTTTAAGATTGAATAATGGTTTGTCACATTGCATTACATCATCCGTCCATTACTTTTCGTTTTTTGCTCATATAAAGCAGGTAAATAGTAATAAACGTGATAAAACATGGATGTGGAGTTTAAAAAGACAGAAATGGGAGCTTTATCGGTGTACACTCTGCCAAATCACATCATCCCAAAAAGAGAATGCTGACGAAAAATGACAACTAAATGACACGACTACGCAGAGAGGACACACTTTGAAGAAAAACGAAGGCACTGGAGCATAATTTTAATTCTAGTTGCATAAGTGCAAGAAATTATTTTATCCAGGTGAAAAATGGAGCGTCAATAAGTGACAGGAAATAAACAAAAAAACTTTCAGAATGCCTACCTTTCATTTTATCTTCATTTTTAAGGAAAAATTGGGTTAATGTGTATTGACGGAAGGTAAATAAAAATGGATTGGTGTTTGTAATGAAGACGGATGAGGAAATATTTGGGTTTGTCACCAATGTTGTTGGAAGATATCTATTCTTTCACAGAATAAAAACAGTTTTTCACACTTTCTTTGTCGTTTAAGTAAACAAAGCTGTTTTTATACATTTCTCACTCGAAAACAATGAGATGCGCAGGAAAGAGGTCCACACAGTAAAGGCACTTCAAACTTTGAAAAACATGAAAGGATTTCTTTGTTGTGATCTTCAAATGCAAAAATCTTGATTTTTGTTAGTTTAAGAAAAACAAACAAAGAAAGAATGGAAATTCAAAAAACGAATATTTTGTACTATTTGCAAAGGTGTGATAAAGTGCGTAAATAAGCACAAATCATGCAAAATGAAACAGAAAAGCGTCAAATCGTAATTTTGTCATTGTCACCAGAAAAGCTACTCCGATATGACCTGCTTAGAATATTTTTATGCACTGGAGACCAATCTTTAAATTGATATTGCTTAATCATTAACATTTTCTTTTGCGGATGCTTTATCAAGCAAAAATCAGAATTTTATAAAAATTATTTTTCTTGATTCCTAGATGTCTACTAACTTGCTTATTATTTTAACCAATTAGGACCTGAGTTGACCCGTTTGATTTTTGCATTTTGAGATGAATGATTAAAAAATTGCATTTGTTTACATAATGGAAATTTTAACTGTAACAAACCTTTTTATTTTAATAAAGCGTATAACCCTGGAATAGGATAATGACATGTAACTTGGATAGAAATATAGATTTCAAAGTTCATTTTTCAAGGTTTATCTTAAGATTTTTACGTGATTTTCTAACCACCACTTAAAGAACCTCAAATTTTTCAATCTAAACTTCAAAACATAACCAAATCCTCAAAATTGTTTGAAACATTGTCGCAACTTCCTGTAGATTAAGTTGATTGCGTAATGTTGCGCAATTTGAGAAAAAACGAAAGTATATCTCTGCCTACTTCAATCCAAGGAAAAATTTGTAACATGACCTTTAAAAGTTTCAATTTTATTCCCAAACCAATTAAAATCCCAACAAATTTCAAAACCACTTTGTTTCACATGTATGGATCTTTAGATATAAACATATCAACTTAAAGAAAGTTAAATCCAAAAAGCAAAGTTTTGTCGAACTTCGCAAAAACATGAAATTACCGCTTATTCCTCCTCCATTTTTCCCGCCATTTATGAAATGAATGCAAACAAACGGCATATTTGTATGACCTTCAATAAAAATGAAAAATTGACAATCTCTACCTATGCAAATTCAATCGTTTTTAACGTCTTCCTTTCAAACCAGGGAAAGGTGTGGCCCACTTTTCTCCCGTCCCATTTCAACTGTCAATGAAGTAGAAGAAGTGTAAAAACGGTGATTGAATAGTTTTTTGAAGCTTTTAAGCACTATCTCCTTCACAGGAAGGTGAAAGTGACACTGAAATGGGTGATTTTCCAAAGATGTCGTTTATTTTTATCGATTGCAATCCTCCTTTAAAACGGTTTCAGGTGTCTTTTTATGAAAAGGAGGTAAAGGTGCAGGTTAATGGTTATTGAGGGATTTGCAAAAAATATCAGCTTATTTAAATAGGTTAAGGATAGAAAAAGGAAAATTGTCTGGCTGTAACTTCCTTATAAATTTTAAATTATTACCTAAAAAATATTTTTCAAGATTGTATATTCAATTCTTTAATATTTCCTTTAGGAAAAATTATGTAAATACGTTTATGCATGATTTGCTTTTTATATTTCTCCAGATACTAAATGGATTGCGTGTCTGTCCAATAAAATCTCGCAAATTCCTATTCAATTTGCAAATTCTGCTGTTAATTTCCTTAAATTGCTTTCTTTCCTTAGCAATTTTTACGAGTTTCGCAAGGACTGCGTTGAAGATGATGTTCCAATTTCCGTTAAATTATTTTCTTGATAGCGATGGCGCTTGAAGAAAGACAAAATATTTTTAATCCTTAAAAAATCACCTGAAAATTGCTCTTGATTGAAATGTTATAAAAAAGTGTACTTTAAAAGTCAATTTTAGTTTCTTTTTAGGTCCTATTTAATAATTATTAAAGAACTGGCAGTATTTTTTTCGGAATAAAAAACTTATGTTATCTCGATGTCATGGACACTTCTGCGATAAATCAGACTCCACCTGACTCTTCACGTCATTAACTCCACCCTCCATCGTTAACTCCATTGTCCTCCTTTTTTGATAATTACACTGACATAGATTTGAACATTCCGAAGCCAACTTTTTAGACATTCGTTTTTTTATGGAAACACTAATTTCCCCGTTTTTTGCTATTTTTCACCTCCCATACGAATCTAATCCAAATGACACTAATTTGTCCTAAATACCTTCTCAATTTTGTCTTTTTTACTCGAAACATTTCCCTTACCTGCAAAAATATTTTCTTTGCTAAGTCATTGTCCTTTTTTCTTTTTCCATAATAGAGCTTTTTTAAATTGAAATCTTTCCTAAAATCACAGAGTAATTATCCTCCAAACCTTCAAAATTGTATAAATTGGAAAACTCTTTTGAAACTTTCAAACAAAGCCCTACTTCCTCTTTTTTTCTATCATCACATGTCAATTGACGTGTTCATTAAACATAGGAAAAAAACCTTGCGTAATTTCCTTTTCTTTGTGAGCCTTTTATAAAATTCGCACAATTTCAACAAGTAGTTTTTTGGCTTCCTTCTTAGTTTGGCAATGCATTATTAAGCAATGACAGTGATATATTAGAAAAGGCAGGAGAAAGCACATTTACGCAATGTCCCACAGAAAACAAATATCCCGTGCTATACCCCATCCATCCCTTTCTATAAAACCACTTCCGAAAAAAGCAACAGCGAAATCATCTAACTTGACAGTGTTTTGAAAAACTTGTCACATGAAGCTTCATCATTTTCTTAACTTTTAACACTTTTTTAAAACTTTTTGGGAAAATAGCCTTCTAAAAAAGTTGCAGATGCAAAGAAA
>JAANSO010002629.1:0-13058 GCA_036507315.1 Lepidocyrtus fimetarius
CCGCAAGCCAAATGCACCGCAATGTATTTTAAATGGGAAACTGCACCGCAATGTTTTTGGACGGGAAAGTGCACCGCAAACAGAAAACTGCACCGAAAAGGAAAAGTGCACCGCAATGGAAAAGTGCACCGCAAAAAGAAAACTGCACCGCAAAGGAAAAGTGCACCGCAACGGAAAAGTGCACCGCAAACAGAAAACTGCACCGCATAGGAAAAGTGCACCGCAACGGAAAAGTGCACCGCAAAAAGAAAACTGCACCGCAAAGGAAAAGTGCACCGCAACGGAAAAGTGCACCGCAAAGGAAAAGTGCACCGCAACGGAAAAGTGCACCGCAAACAGAAAACTGCACCGCAACGGAAAAGTGCACCGTAAACAGAAAACTGCACCGCAAAGGAAAAGTGCACCGCAACGGAAAACTGCACCGCAAACAGAAAATGCAATTCCAAAGAAAAGTGCAGTGCACCGCAAAAAGAAAACTGCACCGCAATTGAAAACTGCACCTCAATGTTTTTATACGGGAAAGTGCACCGCAAACAGAAAACTGCACCGCCAAAGAAAAGTGCATCGCAACGGAAAAGTGCACCGCAAAAAGAAAACTCCACCGCAATGGAAAACTGCACCGCAATGGAAAAGTGCACCGCAAAAAGAAAACTGCAGCGCAATGGAAAACTGCACCGCAAACAGAAAGGTGCACCGCAAAGACAAATGCAGTGCAGACGAAAATGATGATTTTTAAATAGACACCGACAAACATCAAAACTGTACTTAACAGTACTGAAAAGTACTGTTAAATACTGTTTTTAGTACAGTTTTTAGTAGTTTGTTTTGTTAAGTGCTGTTTTTACTGTACTAATAAGTAAAAGTTAAGCATTTAAGTAACCTCACCAAAATCGTAAAATATACTCCGCATTGGAATGCTTGCGTAGCGTGTACATTTATTTTTCAAATATGTTTTTTGCTTAATAGTTAAAATAAACTTTCACTAATAAAGTTAATATTCCACAATTTTTAGCCAAGTCTTTGCAGTTTCTTTTACTACTAAAATAGTAAAATATTAGTGGCAGATATAATTTATTTTTATTAAGTAAAAGGCAGCAAGCCTGCAAAGTGATTAGCTTGAAAAGTTTCATAGCATTGCCAATTGGTTTGCAAATCTGCATTTGTAAAACTTTTACAAAACATACAAAACGGCTTTACACTTTAAAGTCTACGTTCAAATGATGCCAAATTGGTTTTTGCAAAAACTTTTGCAAATTTGCAAAATTATTAGCATTATGTTTTTAGGTTTTTTCTATTTCCTTTCGAATGATATGGTTCTAGCCATAGGTTGCAACTTAGCATTTTCTAACCGTCACTTCTAATAGGTTAACCTGACCGTTGGTCCAATATTGCTGAAAAACGTACAGAAAATTTCTAGTGGCTTACCTACTGCAATGCCATAATTTGTTGCAACCTGTTTATGCTTTTTTAAGTTATCGCGGAGGCGGACATATTGACAGACAGACAATCAAACCCCAATCATAACTAGCTTTTCAAGCTAGTAATAAACTGAGGTGTGATACTTTAAAATTAAGCTTTTAAAAATTAAACTTTTAAAATGGCCATGTAATGAAATGTATATTTGATAAACAATGTGCTTCCTACGAGTGCTAAAAATATTTGCGGCAACCAAAGACTTTAGCAGAGTGTTAAGAAAGGAATGACCGACTCCAAAAAATGACTCGCCGTTCATTCAAAAATAATCAAAAATATGATTAAGTTGTCCTGTGGGTTCGCCAAGTGGGTTCGTTTCACTAGATATTGCAGCAGTAAGAGATAAGCCAAATATGATAAGATGACGACAATAGCAAAATTAAATTAAATGCGAAGTCACAAAACTGATTTGGGTTTAAAAAACTCATAAACGCGAATTTATTTCTAACCCGTATTTGGTCAGAGTACAGCAAACAGTTAACTTTTAATTGTAGGATAATGAAACTCCTACTTTAACTATTTAATTAAACTTTAACTGACTTACAAATTAGCATCACCTTGCATTGGTTTAGCTCTAAAAAAACAAGTCTTTGCCGGAGTGGCATTTATTTGCAACTAAGTGTGAGGAACGTGCTTTTCACTCCTCACTAACAAAATTTATATACTTTCAAATAGGGAAAATTAAACTCCTACCGGTGATGAGGAAGCTAAAAATCACATGCGCCTTGCCGCCTGGCTAGTCTAACTTGTCACAAGGCTATTGGCTAGACCTGTTTTACAAGGGCTCAAAACTCAGGGTAAAACAAAATACAACAAAAAGTGGAGTTGAATCTAAAAGGAAGCATCTTCCTTGTGCATACAATTCCATGAAAATATCCCGAGTTTTTTCACACAGAGAGATCTTCTAAATTTAGAACGAAGTAGCTTGGCTTCATCGAGTTTGTCGTAATTTAGCACTGCGTATATGAGCAGAAAGTTCAAAGATTTTACGAAAGAAAACTTGCATAAAAGTTTGCTTGAGTTAGGTTTTTACTTGAATAGAATGGAAATTACTTGCACTTACATTTTAATTGTGTAAAAAGGCCCTTCAAAACGGGTGTTCAAATTTAAGCGTAAACAGACCTTTGGAGTAACATTAACGAGTAAAAGAAATTGTGCTCACTTCAAAACAGAGCAGGTAAGAATGCGGAGGGTCAGAGTTAATTCTTTTAATTACTGAGAAAGTGGAGTTGGTGAAAAATGAACCTGATTTAATGCGGATTGGCAAAACAAATTAGCAATAATATGCCAAATTTTAATTGCCATGCTTTGTGGTGCACTTTTCCTTTGTGGTGCACTTTTCCTTTGTGGTGCAGTATTCCGTTCCGCTGCTCTTTTCTGTTGCGGTGCAGTTTTTGTTTGCGGTACACTTTCCAATTGCGGTGCAGTTTCTTTTTGCGGTGCATTTTTCGTTTGTGGTGCATTTTCTGTTTGCGGTGCCCTTTTCTTTTGCGGTGCACTTTTCCATTGCGGTGCACTTTTCCATTGCGGTGCACTTTTCCATTGCGGTGCACTTTTCCTTTGCCGTGCATTTTTTGTTTGTGGTGCACTTTTTTGCGGTGCATTTTCTGTTTGCGGTGCAGTTTTCCATTGCGGAGCAGTTTTCTTTTTGCGGTGCACTTTTCCATTGCGGTGCAGTTTTCTTTTTGCTGTGCACTTTTCCGTTGCGGTGCAGTTTTCTGTTTGAGGTGTACTTTCTGTTTGGCGTGCAGTTTTCCATTGCGGTGCACTTTTCTTTTGCGGTGCACTTTTCCATTGCGGTGCAGTTTTCTTTTTGCGGTGCACTTTTCCATTGCGGTGCAGTTTTCTTTTTGCGGTGCACTTTTCTGTTTGCGGTGCACTTTCCCGTCCAAAAACATTGCGGTGCAGTTTCCCATTTAAAATACATTGCGGTGCATTTGGCTTGCGGTGCGTTTTAGTAAGTCTCTTCATTTACATCAGTCCCCTTCAAAATCAAACTTTTAGATTTAATCATAACAATGTTGACGTTGTTTTAAGCGAATTCAGAAACCTCCAGATTTCATACAAAATTCCTATTCGGAGCCTTTCCAGCTCTAACATTATCAACCCTCGCTTATCACTTTGCACGGTTCGAGTTTTCTTGTTGCGTTCCAAATTTAAACAAATCTCAAGGAAGAATTCAATAAAGGACGGGGATCACAGAGAATTCTTTCCTCATTTTGTGTGGATCCTCACGAATAAAACAAAACCGGAAAATTTACGGGATATTCTGCTACAATTTCGAGTTGTCGGGGTTATTTTTATAACTTCCAAGTTGAGGGATACGCAGGCTTATCTTATTTGCCCAACTCGATGTGGATTTTCCGAAGGCTTGTATAAAATTCTAAGAAATTGCACAACTTCCCAGATTCAATCAAAATGGCAAGATTTGCATAAAAACATGCACGGGGAAATATTAGCAATAAATGTTAAAATAAATTTGACAAATTATTTATACCGTAAAGACCCTACGCAAATATGCAGAGTTTATGTAAAACAAAACGCGCAGTATGGTTTACGGCACGATGTCTGTGCCGCACTTCAAATCGCTCAAAAGCACAATTTTACTTTGAAAGTTATTTCCCGAAAAGATTTAAAACGAGATGTCTTTTCAAACTTAGTTTTCCTTGCAGTATTGGAACCTTCCCAAGGTCACAAGTTCATTCCACATGGAATACTCACAATGGACTTTAGTTTCATCACGGTTATCCAAGATTTAAGAAAAATAGAGCTACAAAAACGGCTTGACGTGCTCCTGAAACCCATTGAGTTTTGGACCTGGATCCTTTTCCAAATATCTGGAATTCTCACAGCTTTCACTTTGTTAAAATGCCAACCGTCAGATAAAATAAAAGCTACTTCAATTATAGTACTAGGAACTACTTGTAGTAGTAAGTAGGGATTTTATTGACCATTTAAACCATCATACACGGTCAATCAATTTACAAATACTTTGATTAATTCAGAGTTATTATTTTTGTACTTAAATAGTTTTATGTTTTAACATTTTTGTGTAAAACTTTTACAAATATTAAATACCAATAGTAAAGAGAAGGAGAGTCGGCTATCAGCCAATGATTAAAAGATTCGTATAAAGTTTCGACATGACATTGCTTGCCTCCAGAAATTACAAATAGCATTTATCTTTAACTGATTATTGACGTTAGAGAGCAATTTTGAAAAAACAGTACTTGGATTCAAGTTTGATACATTCAATTTTTAGAGTGTTACATAAAATTGATCTATAGTTATTGTAGTGTGGGCAAATACATAGCACATGGAATACATTTTCCATCCCAAGCCCACATAAATCACAGGCTTGGTAACCGTTTTGGCGAGTTCCTAATAGATTACATGGTTTTACAGGAAGCTGTAATAAGTAATAATAAACATAGGTAAAATTGAATGTTCGAAAACGATACTATTTAAGGATGCTACAATAGTTGATTAAATTAGAAAATCTCGCATAGCCCCGTGAAAATGTTATAAATCTGTAAATGAATAATATTCTTTTAAATTGTGTACGTTCAGTTACCATTCATCCAATAGGGTGACATAGTTTCCAAGAAATGCACTTACATATGGCAATTTTTTCCAATGCAGTAAAAAACTAACTTTTAAGACGTAAGGTTCATTCCTTTATCGTCAAACCTTATTAAAATTTGCGTGGGCAGAGTATAACATAAAATAAGTATGCAGTAAATATTCATTTTAAAAAGTTTTAAACGTTGACTTATGAATGGCGAATCTATTAGTTATTTCTAATAAATTTTTACATTACATAAACTTTAGCTTGTACATTTATCAAATATTTCCAAGAAATGAAGTAAGTCCTACAATCAAAGTCGTTGTGATTAACCATAGTTTGACTAACACCATGCATACTTAATAACTCTGAAAAAAGTTGTGAAAAATGGAGATTACGTTTTCCTGGAGGTTTCTTTCTGGTAAGAGGGTGGTATCAGGTTGCCTCAGTTACCTTTATGACCAGAGCTATCTTTCCTAATTTTCATGAAGCTGCTGCTCAACACCCTTTATTGCAAATTCCAAGTACAGGTTTTTTTTGCAAAAATACTTACTACTACCATAGCCGTACAGAAAGTACGGAACCTCCTTTCGTTTTGTGGTTTAGAGATCGATACGTATGTATAATGTATGCACGTATATTTGACAAAAGTTACAAACTCCAGAAGTCTATACGTTCCGGAGTTGTGTTGGGTAGTGAGAGGGATGGGCAATTTCCTATTTCTTGGAGCAAAATGCTCTATAACTGTAATAATGAAGTGCGTGCGTGTGAAGCAGTTCCAAATTTTGGTAGTTACGAGGTATCATCTGGAATTCGCATGATATGACCAACCTTGGACAAATCATGCATACAAAGTTCATTCCGTTGCGTTGTTGACCAGAGGACAAGTCTTGTTTTAGCGAAAATAAGCATTTATCTCTTACAAATTATTACTAAAAGAATAAAATTAGTTTTTTCTTTGTTAACAAGTCCAATGTGGCCAGAATAGCGTGTTAAGAAAGCTTTGATTTGACGAAAATACGTTTTCCCTGGTGAAAGTATGGCTGCTTTTATAACAAAAATCTTTTGTGCAATTTTTCTTGCACATGCAGTGGAAGGGAAAGTTCGTTGCTACGTTTGCTCTTGGCACAGCCCAACCACTTATGATGGCAGTACCAACATCACGGACACTTGCTCCCATTACAATTTTGATCCATTGTATTCTACAACGATTGAGTGTGAAAAAGGTTGTGAAGCAGTTAGCATAAGAAAATCAAAAAATGAAGGTAAGAAAAATGTACAATGAATGAATGTAATACTCTTTAATAGCTTTTTTCTTTTTTAGTATTTGCTTATCTATCTACCTATCTAGCTTGTCAATTCCTTTGTTGTATTTTTCTGTTCCTACAGACATTGTCAACTTTTTCAAAAATTGTATTCCTGAGTCAACCCGCAATTTGGAGGACAAGTGTTCAACAGTCGAAGATAACTATATTACCACCACGTGCACATGTACCTCCAATTTATGCAATGCAGCAGTGATTACGAGAAAGGTGTCCTTCAGGTGGGTTAGCGGGCCCCTTCTTCTTTTCATGGTCACTTTCACTTTGCTTCCGATATATATCATGGATTAAGCTTTTGTAGAATTTCATGCAAAAATCAATGCTCCAAAGTGGATAAACTTTTTCAACTACCTACACATAAATTTATGTAACAAGCCTATCATCGGGCATCAGGTATTTATGCCTCCGCAATTTAATACTATTTTTATAACAGAATGATTTGTCACCAGAATATTGCCTTTTTATAGTGATAGAAAATTTGAAAGTGCTACGAATATTATTTCGAACGCTACCAAAGTTAGCAGTAAAAGTTAGTTAGAATTCAACGTTTATCTAATAACGACTAAATCTAATTCAAATTTTATTATTCAAATCAGATATTTGACAAAACAAAAAGTGCACAATATGTCTAACCAATCCGACCACTTCATGAAGCCGCAATGTCCAGAAAATTTGCTGATAGGTTTTTACTTGAAACATGCAATGACACCTAAATACTGGCCGTTTCAATTAATTAAATTTAAAATATAATGCCGATTAGAGTAATTTAAGTTGTATTGTATACTCATATAAAAACGAGCTATTCTTTCTACTTGTACATTAACCAGAACCACGTTTCAGCAATAAGATTCGAACTAAATTTCTTGCAGTCATAAACAAATATTAACTATTCCATCACTGCTTAAGGATTTCCAAATTCTAAATATAACCGAAGCAATATACTTAAACTTGATGCAGAACTCGAACGTCAATTTGTATTATTAGATGTTAGAAATAAATTTCCATCAGTTTTGTACAAATACATAATACGTCGCCTTTCAATTTGAAGTGAAGCTTTAAGCCAAAATAAATCCAAGCCAATTTGTGTACATAGGTGGACTTTTCGAAAATTAAAACTCGAGAGTAAATTTAAAAGTAATTTACAAAATTAATATTCAGAGAGTCTATGGTTGCCTTTAAAATATAGATATAGTTCATTCATCCAGTATCACAAATATAGTCATTGCTCTTAAGTTAGTCTAGCTGATTCGGGAAACTATTTGTTAGAACCATGTGATACAACAAAAGTACTCCCATTATTTAAATGGCTTTAGATAAAGTACAAAATTGGAAGTGAGTTAATTTTGTATTCGCTATTTTATAAACAATTTAAGTATTCGCTTAACTATGCTGTTGTTTCTTACATTCATTCAAAGTGTGCATTCAATAATTATAATTGGTACTACTTTAACATGTTGGCTATATCCTGCCGAATATTTGCCTGTAAATATATACTGAAACTGAAACCGTAATAAAATTTTAATTTATACAACTCAAAACTGCATGGCTAAATGAAACCTATTTGTTCACATGATCGCAGATTATCTAAAAGGATGCCCTTAAAATGACTGAGATGTACAACAATGCATCTGTACCGAGCATTTCTTACATTACTACGTTACGATACGTTATATTGTATAATGCATGGTTTGGTTTATTTATTGTTTGTTGTTTTATAAAAGTTTTCTACAAAATTCTAATATATAATTATAAAGTAGCTCAGCCTAAATAGTATTAAAAACGCGTTCAGCTCTTCTGTCATCAATCCACCGTTGAAGCAACGTAGGGCCATCAGGCATTGGGTCGTAATAGTGTTCTGGCGGCTGGCCTTCTTCCAGTCTTACAAAATAGTGAGTGTGGAAATATTCAACCTTTCCTATGCGTTTCTTAGCGTGACGACGAATTCCCTTCACAACGACTCCTTTGGTACAAAATGACTCCGCTGAAAGAGATAAAAAAGACAACGCAGGTATAGAATCTTGTTCTTGAAGGGCAATGGTTACCTACATAACTATTACACTTTTTTTAAACCTACATTTAAATCATACAGAGCTACTAGTCGATTGAATGATTTCACTTACCAACCCACAAGTTACTTCTGAATTCCACATTATGGTCTCTTACAGCTAATTCTCTAGCCTCCAACAAGGTTTGCTTTACATAATGAGCTCCCTTCCTTGGGACATAATCCAACTGCCGAAGTGCTTCATCTACGCTCATCCCCCGGATTAAGCAAGTAACATACCACATCTTCCACGGCGAATACTTGATATTCTCCATTAAATGGCAAACATACTGTAATAATAATTAAACAATTAAAAATACGAACATTACTCCATAACACATTTACATTTAAGAACTTACAGCCGGTCTTCTCTCTTCGTCCATTGCTTGCGGGGGATAAACAATTTTATTGTACTTTGGCCATGAATTAGGACCCTTTTTAGGACTATACGGCATCAGAGCAGCACTTGAAGTAAATATACTTCGAGAACTTCCCTTATCACACCCTCCAACTCTATCTGAACCTTGATAACTCCTCCCATCAAAAACTCCAGGTGCCGATGACAACGCCGGATGAAAGAACCGAGCTGGAGCCAATCCTACCAACCCTTGACATTTAAAAACTCCTCGAAATCCTACGGACAACATATTTAACTGAAAAAGTGAAGCTCGAAAGCTTCGAAATTTATCAAACTGTCCAAAGCCAATAATTTACTAAAAGTTTTAGCAAAAACTAAGAGAACACATGATTCCCTTTAGCAAAATACCTTTCCCACAAAAAAATTGAAGCAAAGCAGCCCAAAGCATGTGTTATGTTGATGCTCCCACAAGGCACATACTTTACGTGCTATCCTACCTTTGACCAGTCTCAAAGTGCCCCAATTTCATAACGGTAAACTCTGAGGTGGATTGTTGTATTCTCTCATATTTTTCAATTGTTGCTCAAAGAAAACGAGCTTAATAAAGCCTTACAAGGAAACCTTCTCAGATGCCGTTTAACTACGTCAACAAACACTTCTTCCGTGTTTATCTTGAAATGTATTATTACGAGTGTGTTTGATAATAAACGATGATGATTCCGCTATTCCTGTTATGATGATAATGAATATTATGAAAGGTATGGATGTGGATTTGAACAAGACTTCGTTTTTGCATTTAAATGTGATGGGATATGCATTCGTGGTTGTACGTAACGTACACCCGTCCTTACCTACATTGGGATGATGAATGACGAACAAATTTCCTTTCTTCCGTGATTTTTTTGGTGAAAGAACAACGAAGTTGAGGGAGACAGACGAGAGTTGAAAGGGAAGTTATGCAAGCAAACTTTGATTTTACCATTCTGGGAGAAAAATAAGATTAAAGATTGAATATTTAAGCATAAAGGTAATTTGATTAATACACATAAACACTTTGGTTATCTAAGGTTGCATCATTCTTAAAAGAAAATTGTTTAAATGAAGGTTACTAATCAATGTTGTAATGTGGATACTATTAAAATAATGAAAATATGGATTTCAGTAAAAATTGTGGATTGTGGAAAGGAATTGCAATAAAGATATCTTTTCATCAACAGATTAAACCAGGATTGATTCAATCGTTCCAGGAAAAAGTGGTAGTTTAAAGAAAAAATACAACTGCTGGTTTCCTAATATAAAAAGGAGTTTTTAACGGTTGATTTAAAAAAAGTTTTACAATGATTAAATTATTTTCACTGAAACAACAAAAAAAGGACGGTGAAGCTGTGCCCAGCTCGTCAACGTCAGGTCAGAAGAAATCATCTCCAGCACAGTTACGAGTTATGAAAGGTACAATCACATATAGTTTCAGTTTTTAGGTTCACTTTGTTTGTTCCTAGGTTGGTTTATAATTACGTTTTTCTACTTTGTTTAGATCTAAACGAGTTAAATCTTCCAAAAACCTGCTCTACAGAGTTTCCTGATCCAGACGATTTGTTAAATTTTAAACTGATTATATGTCCAGATGAAGGGTTTTATAAGGGAGGGAAATTTACTTTTAATTTTAAAGTTGGAGCAAATTATCCACATGAACCTCCTAAGGTAAAATGCGAAACCCAGGTTTATCATCCCAATATTGACCTGGACGGAAATGTTTGCTTAAACATCCTCAGAGAAGACTGGAAACCCGTCCTAACTATTAACTCAATTGTATATGGCTTACAATACTTGTTCCTGGTATGGAAATATAATTTTGATGTATCGTGGTTTGATTTTATAAAATTGATTTTAAAGTAAGTATATGCTTTGTTGTAGGAACCTAACCCTGAGGATCCACTAAATAAAGAAGCTGCAGATGTCCTACAATCAAATAAGCGACTTTTTGAAGGGAATGTTTTGAAAGCGATGAGGGGTGGCTATGTCGGAAATGTATATTTTGAGCGGTGCCTCAAATGATAGTAGGTTCACCTTCCTCGTTTTGGGTGGCAATTGAAACAAACTCCATTCTTGAGTGCACATCGGAACACTACTTTGTATGATTGGCATAATCTAAATATTGTAACTAGATATTTTATTGATGTGGTGATAACAGTAACTGCTTTTAGATATTTGTAAATACGACAAAAATACCAAGAGAGCAGTCTTAGAAAAAGCCCTTACAATTAATTAATTATATGAATTAGCTTCGCAAAAGCAATGTGACCATCCTAATGATTTATTATTACACAGTACCTTAATGATTTTGTTTAGCTGTTTTGTCAAGATTTTTTGTTTCCATTTAAAATACCCAGTAATATCAAATTACAAGCATTTATTTGACATAGTTACATTTTTTAACATTGCTTTAGTCCCTGATACCAGATCATTACAAACTGAAGGCTTGTCAAGCCAGAAATACTCGTTAAATCTCGGTTTAGAGGTTTTTATATATGTATTATACTTAAATTAAATGTTAAGTTTAGGGTTTAAGTTCATAATATAGTTGTCGTGTGTTTGGTTTGGAATGTGTTCGTGTATAATAATGAAGATGGCTGCTGCAAGGGTAGCTTTTGAAATAGAATTGTACGAATGATCAACTTGAACTTAAAGTCAAAGGCTCCCTCGTGTGTTGGTAGAATTTTTTGTGATTAAAATGGTTTTGTGTGAAAAGTTTCAGGTTAAATATACTGTCTCTGTCACTACATGTATCACATAGGATTAGTGTTATATGACAAAGAAATTGGGCTTATTCCCAAATAGATTTCAGTTCTGTCTTCTCCTGTTATTTATTTATTCAATCGGACTGTTCATTTTGATGGCGATGTAAGCTGTTAATTCGTCATTTGTTTTTAACTGTTAAATGATATAATGAATGTGTTGACGCATGAACATAAATGAAAAGAATAAATGGACGATAATTGCTCTAATGCAACATTACTTCTCATTATGAATATTGTGTTGTAAATATTTGTTAATTTTCGTTACGATGCTTTTTGGATTTATGCTAAGTAATAGTGGCGGCGGTCACCATTGTATGATTATCATGATTGATGACGATACCAAGCCATTTTAATGAATGAAAAAGAATTGCATATTTTTCTGTATTTTAGTGTTTTTTAATTTAACGTCACACGATGGCATCCATATTCTCATCAGGTCATTCATTGGTTTACACATCCACTTCATACACTCATTATTAGACTACAGCTTTTCCTACGTTATACAATGAAAACTTTAAACTAATTTCAGTTTTCACTCCATTTGTTTCCTCTATCTTAGTATGTACATAATATTTCCAAGAAAAATACTCGATTTATATTTTACGAGACAAATAAATCAACTTGCATTCTACGCGAACAATGTTTACATCAAAAATTGCAAGACATAAAAATTGACAGAAAGAAACGTCAGTTTGAAAACTATAAACTCATTTCTTAACACAAGGACTTTCTCCTACTTTCTCCTCCTGAGCTTTTCCCATTGTTATTACCCAAACTTTCCTCCTTGTTTGTTGTTGTCAACCTTGCTGTAAAATAACGTAGAAACTAGTCCGTGTGTTCGTGTAATTTAAATGTATCAATCGTTTTTAGGTGCCTAAATAGGAAATCAGACTTTATCCATTGCACATAGCATCAAAAATTCTTTTAAAAGAATACAATATTTTCCTTATTTCTCCAAACTTCAAAAATTCAATCAAATGATTTTGTACGCACTAGTAGAATACGGTTTTTTTAAAACTACATTTTGCAAAATGTTCAAGTTCAATCGTTTTGTTTTTAAGTTAAACAGAGGAACCTCAAAAAATTGCATAATATACTTATGTGGACAATTATAAGTAGATAACAATTAGCATTATTATAACTACATACATTTATCCAAGTACATGTATTTTTATGTGGCAAATCTTATTGTAAAAGTTACGTTGATTTTCTCTAATTTAAGGAGTATAGAAATAGTTTTACCAGTGATGCAGTTTTGTTATAAATATTGACCGAGGATCTGAATCTTTTTTCTCTCCCGTTTGTTTTCTGTTGTTAATATATAAGCTATCCCTATCATTTTATCGGCATTACTTATTATTCAGCATTAAGTTTATTAGAGTAAAAACGCCAGCTATATGCAAATGAATTCAGGTCTTTCAGAGCTTTTTAAAAATCAATAATATTTTCTGAATCAGCGCTCAAAGTTACCCCAATTCCTACCTCAACTTCAAGCGTC
>JAANSO010002630.1:0-13058 GCA_036507315.1 Lepidocyrtus fimetarius
GTTCTCCAGAGACTGCATATTATAATTAAGAGCTCTCCTTCTTTCTACTCATTATGTATATGACATGAAGTTTTTATGTAATTTTACAAATCATTTACTTCATATAGATAGATATTATACGTAGGTAATAGATCTGACCGGGTATATGATCCTCATAAAAGAACCTTTCTGTGAAATTTGCCCTAACAAAACGTTTCTTCATGTACAAGAAAGAAATGTGTTCGGCTACAGAAACCTGCTCAAAAATCATTGCAATGTTGTTATTCGAATCAAAGGTTTCTTCATGTTTGGATGTGAAGAATTCTGGCTCGAGCTATGGACTTGAAGCTTTTGTAGGGAAGTAGGCTTCCTTATCATAGGAAATTTTGCATAGGAATGTCCAAAGAGAGTTTTATAGAACTCGAGAAGATTTTTAGACTAATTTAGAGTCACTTGACGTGTGAGACTGAAGATAAAAAGGCTGCCATTTTGTGAAGGTTAAAATTTTGTAGATTGTAAAAGTTGACGTTTGACAAGTCATACCCTGAAAGTGCTGTCAGTTACTAGTTTTCTATTTAAAATCTACAAGTTTAATTGATCAGGAGGTGAGCAGGCAACTGTGACAATTTATCTCGATTAAAGATTTTATTGTTTCTAAACGTGATTATGTGATATGCTCGTTGATAATTTAATGAAATGTTTTTGAAATTGTAGGACAGCACTGATGAACCGAAGGTCGCATGATTCAATGACACGATCTGGAAAGCGAAGGTCCTCAGCTCCAGCTCCAAGCAGTGGAAAACCTGGAGGTAGCAAAAGGATGAAAAGTGAGGGGAAATCTAAAGAAGCGACTCTTGTTGCTCCGACCAGTGGTCAAGGACTCAGCTCCAGCTCCAAGCAGTGGAAAACCTGGAGGTAGCAAAAGGATGAAAAGTGAGGGGAAATCTAAAGAAGCGACTCTTGTTGCTCCGACCAGCGGTCAAGGTCCTGCAGCTCATTGCTTATTCTGCACCGTTGCTATTGAAAATAATGAAGATTGGAATAAGTTATCGTGCTTTGATAAAAAGCATCCCAGTACTAGTCATGAAGACTTCAAACGAGAAATATCTAGGAGAACGATCAACTATTTCATTAAATTCTGCACGACTGAAGGGCTGCAGAATAATTTGGACAAGAAACTAAATGCAATTGAAAACATTTTGAGGGGTGGTGACGAAGGGAGTGTTTCTTCATGTAACCAGTGTTTTACACTGGTGCGCTCCCTTTATGATCTCTTTGAAGATATTGAGAAAAAGAAACTTCTAATTGAAGCGGATGCCAGATTACTCTTAAATGTAATTTCTGATGCAGACAAGGTTCCTGCTAGGGCTGAGAAGTTTAATAATCACATTCTGCAAATGGGGGAAGGAAGGCGTAAATCCATATCTGGCTTTCGGCGTACTCTCAAGAAAATTAAAGGTAAAAGAGCACTATATATGAATATGAATAAAAATATATTATTGCATAGTACTAAATTATTTTTTGTATTTATACAACAGGAAGTTTCGGTAGACCATTTGTTAAATTAGAGGTACAACAAAAAGTCTCTTCAAGGAATGCAGAAGAGGAGGTAGTGGAGTTGGCATCCACACCACATGAGCTTATAACGGAGGAAAAGGATTATCACCAGGCCCCTTCCACATCGAAGGAAAATGCTCACCCACCAAGCATCGGTGTCGCAAAAGAAAGTCAGACAGAACCCAGGACTAGCGCTACCCCAACCATTGCCAAAGTCAATATTTTCCCAGCGGATATTAAGAAGATGACTGCATTTGCAAAGTCGTTTAGCAACAACGACACCAATGCTGAAGGTAGTGCTGCTGTTTCCTCTTGTATCGATGAAGATATGCAAATTGAAGACAGTGAAGAGTATGGAGTCAGCTATGATGGTAGTGACCCAACTTCAGAAGATCACCCTGTCAATAATGAGCTTGTAATGGATAATCAGAACCAAGATGGTCCGCAGGAAATACCTGTCATACAAGTACACAGTGATACAGAAGATGACGTACTTGTTGATGATGATTATAACGAATCAGTACAAGGAAATGGTGAGGAGCAACAGGGACAATTTCCTTGTGATAATGCAGAAGCGTATAATAATACTGCACCACCGGAAAGTCATAACTTTCCCACATCATCCAATTTTAATACTGATCGGGCTGGTCCGTCAAACACTATTCCAACTGGTGAAAATCCATTCCAGCAGAATACATATGGTAACCATCTTGTATACTTTTGTAATGATTATTCAAAACAATTGCAAAAATAAACGGGATAATTATATTTCTTTTGATATAGGTCATTCCGTTACAGTTCCTCCGCCATGTGTTATTGAGAAACTAACGGTTACTCAAATACAGAAAAAAACTTTTCATAAGCAGCCCGATGGGAGCTTTGAGCAACAAATCAGCTCTCACTTGGAGGCTCTACGCTCAACGTACAGGAATGGACATATGGAGGAGTTTCCATTTGAGCACAGCTACTCCGGACCTGGACAAGAGTACCAACGACAATATAATCACGGATATCCAAATTATCATGGCCCACGCAACTCTTATCGCGACCATTACCAGGACCCTAGAATGTACAGAGATTATCCAGAACCTGAGCCAGATAATCCTTATGATGAAGGAGATTATGGCAGATATGCTCCGGATGATAATTTAAGAGGTGCAGGAAATGAATTCCAAGAGAATGCGTACTATGATGCTGACAGGTACAATCAAGGGTATGAAGCAGGAGAAGTCGATGAAGAGGAAGTCCCTCCATATAATATGAACGGAGAATATCAAGATGTTGTTGTGGACGATGCTGGAGAATATCAAGAAGATGAACAAGATGATATTCGCGTTGCTGACGATAGATCTAAATCCAGAAGATTTCGGCGATCACAGAGAATACCAAGACGCTCCAGATGATATTGATGATGATGTTGAAATCCATATCGAAATGGTAAATCAAAATCAAAATCTACAAATGGGAGGAATGCCTGATCCTGAGATTATCCATTTGGATTAAATTCCGACTGAACTTACGACTTAAATATGTTTATCACATTCCTGATGTATTTCATTCGTTTTAGATTAGATTTTAAGTGTACAAGTGCCTGGAACAATCATAAAATCGTAAAAATCGCAAATCTCATTAAAACATTTTAAATTCCAAAATATATAAAAATATGTATTAAAGACTGCTCAATGTTTATATTTTAATCAGTTTTTAATTGGTAGCATGTTTATAAAGATGAATTGTTTAATACGAAAGATTTTGTAGTTTTTATATAGAAAAGTAGATTATATGGACTAATAATTTTTGTATCACCGATTATGTATCGATATTATTGGTTTTTTAACTTGTAAATGTGATCGTTTGTTTGACAATGAATTAAACAATGTANAATACGAAAGATTTTGTAGTTTTTATATAGAAAAGTAGATTATATGGACTAATAATTTTTGTATCACCGATTATGTATCGATATTATTGGTTTTTTAACTTGTAAATGTGATCGTTTGTTTGACAATGAATTAAACAATGTAAAAAATACTAAAGTTTTGTGATTATTGCATTCAACGCGAATAATTTTGCAAATGTAAAAAGTTCATTTTTTGCATGAAATAGGGAAGCATAGCGTGTTTTTCTTACAAACAAAGGGAAAAAGTACATTTGTGAGGCAAAAGAGGTGAACATAGACTTGTTTTTGAACGGAGCTCATGCGCGAACCTCTTTTTTCATAGTACATGCGCTGCTCTCAAAGACGAAGAAAGTGAATGTCAGATGTTTGATTTTTAATAAAAAATTAATTAATATTTAATTAAAGTGATTATCATGGCTGCTGCAAAAATACAAAGGGGAATAATGGCGCCTAGTGCGGGTCCTTCGAGTGTTATTGTAAAGGCGGAGGTAAATGGAGTTATTAAAGCGGAGGATTTTGGGTTTGGAAATGGAGGGGGTGACAACGGTGAAAATGGGGATGAGATGGGGGAACAATCAGTTATTTACTTTGGGGAAACTGTGGAGGGAGGGGAGGGAGGTGAAAGTTCGGTTATTCAATTAAATTACGTGGCCAGTGAAGAAACTGAGGAGTCTGTAATTCAGTACCCGGAACCAATTAAACGGCAACGGTGTGAGGAAATGGAGGTGAAAGGGGAGGGGGATGGAAATGAAGATGTGAAACCGGAATTGTTTCTGGAAGGAGACAGTTTGAGTGATCCTTTGAGATCTTTGGGAGATGGGGATACTGTCAAGTATTTCTGCAATGAGGCTCCCTCCACTTGTTCCGCATCGTTCAAGACTAGAAAATCTTTAAGAAATCATAAACTTTTAAACCACGGGTCATTCCATTGTTTAAGTTGTAAATTCTCGTCGAATTCTGCCAGGACACTTGGGGAACACGGGGTGGCTACTCATTCCCTCCGGATTAGAAAGTCTGAGGAAAACGGAGAAGTTTTGAATCTCATCTATTGCTTTTGGTCCAGTTGCAATTGTAAAGCTGTGGACGAGGAGTTGATCATTCTTCATGTAATTCATGAACATCTTCAATTGCCTTTGAGCAAGTTGAAAAGGGAGTATTTAATGCAGAAACAGGCGCAACATTTTATCTCCGATACTGGAAGCATTCCAATATCAGTGAGCACGGTTGGGTCGTTTTATAAGTGTTTTTATTGCGATAAGAACATGCAGTCTATAAGGAGTATTATCGTACATGAAGTTGCGGAACATTCTGATAAGTTGGAGGTGGCTTTCACCACAAGCACTGGGGAGGAGGGGGAGGATGAAGGGCAGATTGTAGTTAGACCACTTTCTATTTGTAGTAGGCCGGGATGCAATTGGAATAGTTTAGTTGAGGGACATGTGGTTCTGCATATTTTAAAGTGTCATGAAACTGTGAAGCTGATGAAGGTTGAAGAAGTTGAGTTGAATGCTGCTAATGAAGCTGTTTTTGACTTGTCTGCTTTCACCGAAGAAACAACTCAGGCTACGGAAGAGGCTCCGGTTGAGCCTGTGCAGGAAAAAACGGGAGAAGAAGGAGAGATTATCATTACTAGCGTGACCGGTGGTGATGCTGATGTCCAAGAAGGTGCCGCTGCCGAGCCAGTTAAAACTGAAGTGAAGGAGGAGGAAACTGTAATGCAACTTTCAACTACAGAGGATAAGGTAAGACAATTAACAAGACAGATTTAAGCTCTTTTTAACGATGAAAAATTCTAAATAATGTATTTAATAATTTCAGGATGGAATCAAGATTGTTTCGGTGGATGCTGGCAGTGAATTGGGAAAGCATTTCCCCTGCTCTTTGTGTAGATTACGGGCGAGGTACGTTAAATACTTTTTACTCTGTTGTTCTGGCATAATGGATTTGCTAAAGTTAATTGTCTTTTTTAGAACCCAAGCAACCTTGTTCAGGCATTTGAGTAAAGTACACAACCTTTCACCTCCGCAAGTGATGGTAGAGTTGGCTAAAGCTGTTCAAAATCCTTTGAATAGTTTAAAATGTCCGAGGGCTGATTGCAATGCAACGTTTTTGGAAGAAAGTCAGTTGGTGGCACATGAAGTTCTCATGCATAGATTACCCATTGTCCATGTAAGATTGTTTTTTTATCCAACACTATAAAAATTCATCTATCTTGTGTTATTAACTGACTGATTTTTTATCTTACAGGATGATGTCTTCAGACCAGTATAAACCGGAGATTTTGAGAAGTGAAATGATGGCAGGTGAAGTGATGAAAAAAATAAACTCAGGGTTGTTCAGAAGAATCTTCCAGGTTCTTGTTTCTAGTATTAATATTTTAAGTTTTAAATAAATATCTTCCGTTTTGTTAATGTACAGTTGTGTGCTATTCAGTATTTAAAACGATAAAGTTACATAAGTACAATACAAGTTGGTATGTAGTTCTTAAGGATGATTTCTTTTTAATTTTTTAAAGAAACAATGAAATGAAAAAAACTTTTCTACTTAACTAATGTAAAGTATTAACTATTCGTAGTTAAAATATAATCACATTACTAAATATTCTGGTCATTAAATGATAATATCATTTATAGTTAGCATATTATTGTGTACTTATCGATTGTTAAGCAATGTGAATATGTCTATATTGGACTTAAAACTCGGTTGAGAATATATAATTTCTTAATTAAATGTAAACCATTGTAAATGTTTGAAAGGATGAGCGTAAAATAAATTTAATTATGTTTACTTAAAAAGATTTTAAATGTTGGGTTGTTTCGCATAAAATTGAAAATAAGCACAATTACCACAAAAAACGTTTGTTATGTTCTGTTATGGAAAATAGCTGAAACGAAAGTGTAGCCAAACAAATTTATAGTTTTATTTAAAATGTAATTTAAACTAATCACTATTTTCCCTTCTGTTTGAGTTACATTAGTTTAAACTAACAATAATTTCATGGATAAATATGAAAATAGTCAATTTGGCTTTGGCCAAAACGTCTACACCTATCATCTACCTACACAACTCAGCAAAGCTAACTGTTCTTCAAGCTGTCAAGCTTCTTTGCTTAAGTTTTCAATACTAGGTATTCAATTTGCGACTTTTGCACATTATTCCATTATCCGATATGTCTAATACTGCTACAGAGACTCGTTTAATTAAAAGTTTGAAGCCCACCGTTATAATTGGCAGTTTATTAGGAACATTTCCAAGAATTGACCTGCTCCCATTGCGACACATCATCTATATTATCCGATATGTCTAATACTGCTACAGAGACTCGTTTAATTAAAAGTTTGAAGCCCACCGTTATAATTGGCAGTTTATTAGGAACATTTCCAAGAATTGACCTGCTCCCGAATACAGGACGACCTGCAAGCAAGTAAGGTTTCTAGTGTTAAAGCCTTTTTGTTGTATTTATTCATATTTTAATCTTGCTCTACAGGTTTTATATAATTCGCATGCTTATCACTGGAATCTTGATAACCTTCTTTGTAGTCAACGCCTGTTTTAAAATATACAACCTTTTCTTAACTTTTAACGCACCAGGGAAAGCGTTTCATGTAAAAATGGGAGGGGTTAGCTATGTAAATTACGAATGTACTGTGGCAATTCATTTACGCATATCACTTTTTTCACTGCAGTCGTTTCCCGAGAGTTATAAGGGCCCTGAATTCTGTACAGAACGGCGGAAGTAATAGTTGTTGGAAAAGGAAATTGGTTTTTAATTGGAGTATCACATTACTTTGTATATTTCTCGGAGCTAGTGAAAATGCTTTGTTTGATATTCAATTGATTAGGGACAGGGTAAAAGACAAAAGCGTTTCTCATGATGTCCCCGCTTTGATTTTGTTTTATTATAAGGAGCGTTTTAATGACTGGGTTAACATAATTCCTTATGGAGGACCTGTACTCTCTTTGGTTTTGGTTTTTACCTGGAAAATTGGAAAGCTCGGGTGGATTTTTATCGACACGGTGATAATAATCCTGTGCCAGACCCTTGTTGGTGAATTTGAAGCTTTGAATAGCGCTGCCGAAAGGAATTTAAAGTTATCTGGAGAAAATAAAGAAAGCATTGGTTGGATAAGGTTATCCAAGTCAAAAGTGGTTTTTTCTGTGAATAATTTCCAGGACTCGCTTTGTTGGGAAGCTATTTTGGAAAGATTTCAAAGTTTGGTTAAAGTTACGCAGCTAATTGAGCAATATCTTGGGCCGTTAATTTTAGCTAATTTTGTGTGCATTGGTCACCTTTTGGTTATTTTGTTTTGGATGATTTCCCCAATGGTTATCGTCCCGCAGTTTTTTCAGATGTATTTTAGTTATAGTTATTATGTTTTTCGTGTGGGGATTGTCATTTACTTTGTTAGCCAAGTGAATCATACAGGACAGAAGTTATTAAGGAGCTTGGAGCAGTGTCCGAATGAGCAATATACACTTCCGGTATGATTAAAAAGCATTTTGAATTGAAGCAAATCATACGACTTTCTTATGTAATCTCTGTTTTATAAAGGTGGAAAGACTGGAGAGGATGCTTGTTGATTGCCCAGTTGGAATCCGATTATTTGGCACGATTTTAATTTCAAGGAGGTTTGTTGGATCACTGATTAGTTTTATTTGTACTACTGAAATTGTTTTTCTCCAGATGACGGCAAATACTAATGTTCGTAATCAAACAGTTTACTGAATAAATAAATTATGGAATAATGTATTACCTTTCCTCATTATTATTCTGCATCAAAATGGCATGAAATTTTCACATTTGACAAAATGCATTGAACCGAGACAAATTCATACAGAAAGGATGTTAAAAACAAATCATTTTAGGAAAGGGCTAGCCCCCACAATTTTCATCGGTACGGTACTCGGAGTGATACCGAAATTCGATAAAATAACAAACTTCAAAGGTTCAAAAGGGTAAGCAAGGTTAAAACAATTTCTTAAATCAAGCATTGACTAAAAATTCTTATGATTTAAAGGATTCACCTATTCCTGACAACTTTCTCCGTATCTTCGTTAATCTTTCTTTTTCTCAACGGGGTTTTTAAAATTCATTGGTATCTTGTAAATTATGAAAACCTGGGCGATACAATTATCGAAAAGTTTCGGTGGCTTACCGGGGTAACCTACAACTGCAGCCCTGGGACTTGTCTATGCATATCATGTATTTTTTTCCAAACGGTTCCCACAAATTGTTCAGAGGTTTGCAGAGGAAAGTTCTGGGATTGAATGGTGTACCTCGACCTTTCCAAGGTTTTGTTGGGTTGTTACAATTGCTTGTGTTGGATACGGGATTTTGGAAAATGTTTTGTATGATAATCGAGCCCTGATTGATAACACCCTAAGTCGGAATTCTAGCTTGTTGGATGTCTATTTTGAACATTGCTGTGATCATTGGAAGCCGTTTATTCCGAAAAATACGTATATCAACGTGATATTGATAGTTTGGAATAAAATTGGGAAGTACTGTTGGCTATTTATGGACACAATTGTAAGAGCAATGTTTAACCTTTCCCGCGTACATTTTTGAAATTTTTAATTATTTTCTTAGGTAATCATCTTATGCCACGCGCTTTCTCTGCAATTTAAAGCGCTAAATGAAGCAATGAAGCGGGATTTAAGTAAATTCAAAGAAATTAAATCAACGATGGGCCCGGGGAAAGTTCAAGCGATGACTTGGGATGCAGCTTTTGAAAAATTTAAGGAATTTGCAGAGGTCACTATTCAAACGGAGGAATATGTCACTCCGTTAATTTACAATTGTTATTTATGCATTGGCCAGATCCTCGTGATTACTTATTACTGGCTCGCTTCGGAAATAACTTCGCAGTCCATAATGGTACCGGTTTTGCAAAAAGTACAATTGAATTTCAGCTCCGTTTATTACCTGTTTAGAGTTGGGATTATGACGTTTTACGTGTGCGAGGTTAATCACGCAAGTGGAAAGATTTTGGAAGTTGTGGAACGGTGTTCTGTTGAGGACTATGGAATATCTGTGAGTATAAGTAAATAATGGTTGAAAATTTAAATGGATAATTACTAATTTTATTTTATTTCAAGGTTAAAAGGCTACAGAGAAAGTTGATTGGGAATCCAGTTGGAATTCGATTGTTTGGAAGTTTTCTCGTTTCAAAGCATTTCCTCGTTTCTTTGTTGAGTTTTATTTGTGCGAGTGAAAATGACGTTTTACGTGTGCGAGGTTAATCACGCAAGTGGAAAGATTTTGGAAGTTGTGGAACGGTGTTCCATTGAGGAGTATGGAATATCCGTAAGAATTAAATAGTTAAAATTTCAATGTATAATTACTAATTTTATTTTATTTTAAGGTTAAAAGGCTACAGAGAAAGTTGATTGGGAATCCAGTTGGAATTCGATTGTTTGGAAGTTTTCTCGTTTCAAAGAATTTCCTCGTTTCTTTGTTGAGTTTTATTTGTGCGAGTGAAATTGTTCTTTTGCAATTGGCTGTTGTGAATGTATGAAGCGGTTTTTGTATAAAACATTTTATAATTGAATTTTCATGCAAAAACCGTTCTGGTATTCTCTTAAAATACAAAGAAAGTTGTTACAAGGATTTTTCTTCATTGTCTTGCTATTCAAGCGAGGATTCTATTGTAAAGTAATTATAGGACAGGCTTATCAACTTCATTTTACAGTTTAAGTACTTTAACAGTATGAAAGTGTATGTTGGTATTCAAACTGAATAAAAGTTAATAATAATAAATAGCTGGAAATAAGTTTCCATTATGCAAGGAATAATAATCCCAGGGTTTTCTCCAGAAACTAATAAAAATTTTATGAAAGGGCTTGCCCCAACTATATTCATCGGAACTTTAATCGGTGCATTTCCAAAAGTTGATCTTATCACCAAAAGAAAATTTAATCAAGGGTAAGTTTTATTTGAAAAGATTTTAATTAAGATTTTATTTAGTTTTTCTATTTGTTTTCAGAGTTTACATCCTTTTACTCGGCTACTCTGGAATTCTCGTGGTTTTTTTAACAATCAACGCAATTATGAAAGTGCAATGGTTCTTTAGAAATTTTGACGATATTGGCGGCTCATTCATTGGGAAACTAGGGGCTGTGACGGGGGTCACATACGACTGTGCTTTAAGCTTTGTTTATGCATATCATCTTTTCCTTTCTAGTCGTTTTCCTAAAATTATTTTAAAATTTAACTCTATTGCGGCTAATACGGGAGTTTCAGGGTGTACCGGGTTCTTTCCGTGGTTTTGTTTGATTATTACGACATCTTGTTTGATCTCAGGGATTGCAGAGAACTTGGTTTATGATGTGGACAGTGTACTGCAAAGATTGGTGAAGAATCCGAATGCAAGCGCGCTTCAAATGTATTTTTTACATTGCTTCAATCACTGGCTGGATCCTTTTCCTGAGGAGATGAACACTCCAATTGTGACCGTTGTTTTTGTCTTTTTGAATAAAATCGGGAAATGGGGGTGGCTTTTCATGGACACTGTTGTAAATTTAATTAACTTAATTTTACTATTTGGACAGTTAAAAATTAAATTTCTTTTCAGGTCATTATTTTGTGCCATTCGCTAGCATTGCAGTTTAAAGCTTTGAATAGGAAGATGCAACAGGATTTAATAAATTGTCAACCTCCCGCGAGAAAATCAATTGGAAATAAGGCGGTGTTTTTTACAATTAATGCAAAACATACCGGAAGTCAAGGGTTGCTTACGTGGGACTTGGCTTATCAAAGATTTCGGGATTTGGTTGATCTTACAAACCAAGTTGAAGAATATGTTGCGCCGCTTATCTACGCTTGTTATTTATGCGTTGGGCAAATCCTTGTTATTATTTTTGCTTGGATTGGGTCGGATATTTCGAAAAATTTAACTACTACTGGGAAGACTATTCAAGTTTATTTTGGCTCGTTGTATTATGTTTTCCGGGTTGGGGTGCTTACGTACTATGCAAGTGAAGTGAGCTTTGAGAGTCAGAAGATTCTGAAAAGTGTGGAGAGGTGTGATCCAGAGGAGTATGGGCAATCTGTGAGTGAAGATAATTATTTAAGAGTTAAATTATTTTAGAAAATGCATATTTTTTGGGTTTACAGGTTGAAAGAATGGAAAGAAAGTTGATTGGGAATCCTGTTGGAATACATCTTTTTGGGAGTTTTTTAATGTCCAGACATTTCATTGTGGCTATTAGCGGTTTTATTTTCACTACGGAAATCGTACTTTTACAAATGGCCCTGGCAAATAAATAACCATTGAAAGTTGTCCAAGAAAAGTTTCGAGGACAAGAATAATAGTTTTTGCAGAGAAAAATATACAAA
This sequence comes from Lepidocyrtus fimetarius, assembly GCA_036507315.1. Taxonomy (NCBI): domain Eukaryota; kingdom Metazoa; phylum Arthropoda; class Collembola; order Entomobryomorpha; family Entomobryidae; genus Lepidocyrtus; species Lepidocyrtus fimetarius. The sequence goes on from JAANSO010002630.1 coordinate 11,775, forward strand.
ACAAAAGTGTATAATAAATGAAATTATTATTGAACAATGAGAATAATTTTACGATCGAACTGAAAAGAAAGCATGATTATTGATTATGAAGGTGAACGATAGAAAAGGATGTCCCGTGCGTACTGTATTACGTAATATTGACTGATGGGGCAATATACGACTTTTATAGAACTTTCTTTTGTTTTTATTAGTATTTTTAAGAAAGTAAAATCAAAACATTATCAAAATGCTATTATTAAAGTCAAAATTAGTAAATAATAATCTTGCGTAGCCGGAAATATGTTTGAATATCATTAATAAAAGTTGTTTTGCTTACTTTCCTGTTATTTGTTTAACCGCTCCATAAGTTTATTTACTTTACTCTTGCTTATTGCTTTCACCTGGATATCATTGAAGTATTCTAAAGACAGTTATTCACTGCAAACTGTATCATCGTCATCTTTTATGCTCTTACACACTTCATTTATTGTTGTAGTTGGTACTTTTGACGCATAAAACGCATCTTTCAAGTTGATAAACAAAGTTATAACTGAATTGCCGGGAAAGCTAATAAAAATGGGCGAATCTGTAGCAGAAAAGAGTTTTCTTAACGGTTTAAAATCTACCGTTATTATCGGCACACTTTTAGGAACATTTGCAAGAGGAGATTTGCTAGCTTCAAAGGGAAAGTTGTCTCGTGGGTAGGTCAAAGAACAATTGCCCCTTTTAAAGAAAATCTACAACTTTATTTAAATTCCACAGGATTCATCTCCTGCTTCTTGCATACTCCACCGGGCTCTTTGTTTTTCTCGTTGTAAACGCTATTTTAATGATTTATCAATATCTACGGTGTTTTGACGAGGTGGGAAGGAACTTTATGGAGTATTTTGGAGAGTTTACGCATATTTGCTACGCAATTTCAATGGCGTTTGTGTACGGATATCAAATCATATTTGGGAGGAAATTTAAGGAAATTATTCAATCTTTTTGTAATACTTTGGAACGACCCAAACTTAACGAAAGTTTAACTGGAGAAAGTTTTCGAGTTTTTTGTTGGATTATTTCGTTAACTTGTTTAGCTCTGGGAATTGTTGAAAATGCTTTGTTTGATTTGCAACACTTGCAAAAATTGAATTCTACACATCTTTCCCATTGGAATGAAATATTCCCAGGGTACAGTCCACTCGTTGGGGTAATTTTATCGGTTTTTGTAAAATTAGGCACGTGGGGCTGGGTTTTCACTGACACTGTTGTAATCATCATTTGTCACGCCCTCGCACTTAAATACACTTCCTTGGATAAAGC
>JAANSO010002631.1:0-13056 GCA_036507315.1 Lepidocyrtus fimetarius
GCAATCTATGAAACAAAAATATAATTTTTAAAAATCAGAAAAACACCACATACGAACCTTGTTTGTACAGTATTCGAATCGGAAACCAACTGTTAAATAATAATGATTTTAACACATTTCCCCTACAGAAATTAACAAAATAATTACCTTCCAGCCTCAAAAGTTTTCTTTAAATGAAATGATTTTAATAGACCAAATTAATGTCCAGGAGGAATGTCTCAACTTCAACAGTAACATTTTCTTCTCTTCTTCTCATCTCACAGATAAAAGTTTAAATGAAGGAGAATTATCATTTGTTAGGGTTTTTATTGTCGAAAAAGGTGGTCAAACCTGGAGTCAGAGCAGTCCAGTTTGCATGTACAGGTATGCAGTATGATAGAAAAGCCTTCATTTCGAAAAAGCTTAATTTTATAAATAGTTCTGTGACAGCCCATCATGTTAAACACAATGTTTTTCGAAAGGGGTGAAATTGTCGGATGGGATTAAAATGGTTGGTAAAGTTTTTCATTTGGCATAAAAATCAATGAACAATGAAAGCCCAACATTCAACTTTAAAAAAAAGCTTAATGTCTAATAATACATTTTTCATTGTTGGCATCATAAGGAACAATACTCGTATTTGTTGCGAAGTTTCATTTTTTAGGAATACTTAAATGTGCGCTTACTTGCTAAAAGTTAAGGTACTTTGGTGTTTTATTACGTAGTATATATACCTGGATATCACTCATTTGGCCGCATACTGTTCTTTACAAACAATTACAAAAGTATCCAATACTGTTAGCATTAAGTTTAAAATTTGATTAAACTCCAAGAAAAATAGCAACGAAAAATGCTGTATTTGACTGCAAAATATTAATTTTGTACATAACGAAAAATGTTTTGGGTACAGTACATGGTCACCAAAAAGAGTAACAAAATTTTAGTTGCTGTTTTGCAAATTTTAAAGTAACTTTTTTAAGTAAAAGGGTAAATGTAAACCGAACAGGTTTTTGTTTTCCCTGACTAAAGTTCTCAAGGGAAAATGATAAGTAACTATGTATTTTATTCTTATTTTGGGAGTTTGTATGCACACTTTATGACCTTGACATTGAAAAATATTTCGACGTGGTCAGTATCTGCTTCAAAATAGTCTTGCAATCAGTTGTTTTTAAAATTAGTGACATAATATGAAATTCATTCGGATGTTTTTAAAACTAATTAAACCTGTTTCATTTAACATGTAAATCTGACTTTGAAACTTTTTCCCATAAGTTTATCATCCATCACTAAAGCAAGAAGAATGCATACATATAAATGCCAATTAAGCTCAAACAATAGCCAAATGCAGGGAAATAAAAAGTAATTGCTCATTCGAATTAAATGCATTCTTAGAATTCAAGGTTTAACTTGATTATGCATTTTCAATTACTTTTGTGGCATACTGTGCACTACATGTTTCTGTTTAAGCACTTGTAATAATTTTTGCTCTTAGCAAATAGTTCCACTATCGTATTTGGTAGAATTTTTGAAAGATTGGGTTCCTTCAACTCTTTGACAGGCTTGTGAGTTTGTATAGAGTAATCTTTAATTTGTAATGATAAAATAAATTTTAACATATTATTTTAAGGAATTAGTTAGCAGGAGTACTTTCCAAGAATAATGGATGACCTAAGTCTTGCGTGGAAGACGGACGGGGTGATTTATGACAATGGGCCGGATCAAATCCTTCCAAGCAAAGCCCTTTTCACTTCCCATCCTGATGGTGCCACCAAAATTAATTTTTTCGGAAAAGAAGAGGAAGCTGAAGGGAACGGACGACCAATTTCTGTTCCTTCTCTCCTCCACAGGGCAGCAAGGTGCGCCCCAACTCGCACGGCTTTAGCTGTAAAGAGGAATGGTGAATGGGTAAAGTGGACTTATGCTCAATATCTAGAAGATGTTCGTTTGGCTGCAAAAGGATTCATTGCCTTGGGTTTGGAAAGACATCGTTCTGTATGCATTCTATCTTCCAACTCACCCGAGTGGTTCCTTTCAAATATGGCTGCAATGTATGCAGGTGGGATTTCCACCGGAGTTTACACAACGAATTCTGCTGAAATCTGTGCTTTCATTGCGAAAGACAGTTTAGCAGATATTTTCATTGTAGAGGATGACGATCAATTAGAAAAGATTTTGAAGGTTCGGAACGAATTGCCCCAGTTAAAAGCTATAATTCAGTGCGTTGGAGAGCTCAAAGGCAGCATGGACGGTGTCTATAGCTGGTCCGAATTAATAAAGTTGGGAGCAAAGCAAGAAAATAATGTTTTGGAGGAGAGATTAAAAAGAATTGCTATTAATCAACCTTGCTCATTAGTTTACACTTCCGGAACCACTGGACCTCCCAAAGGGGCTATGCTCTCTCACGATAATTATACTTGGTTGGCTCGGGTCAACTGCGACTACTGTGATTTTCAGGACTTTAAAGAAATGTACGTCAGCTTTCTCCCGTTGAGTCATACTGGTGCACAAATGGCAGATATATATTGCGGATTAACTTGCTACGCTTCAATTTATTTTGGAGATAAAAACGCTTTGAAGGGAACCTTGATGGATACCGTTAAGGAAGTCCAACCGACAAAATTCATGGTTGTAACGAGAATTTGTGAAAAGATTTATGAAAGGATGCAACTTGCTGAGACAGAGAGTTCTGGATTAAAGAAAGTTATGTTGAATTGGGCAAAGCATCATGGTTTAGATTACAACTTAAAAAGAATGAACGGGATAAAAAACCCGGAAACGATTCAATTCAAAATTGCTAATTACTTTATCTTATCGAAAATTAAAGTTGCATTGGGTTTAACAAACGTGAGGAATTTCTACACAGGCGCTGCGCCAATTAGTCCTGAAATTGTGAAGTATTTCATGTCTATCAACATGCCTTTTATGGAAGTTTATGGTATGAGCGAGTGCTGCGGCCCTCATTCTGTGGGAGTTAACTCTGCATTTCGTTTAGGCTCTGTGGGAAAAACCTTGCCTGGAGCACTGACAAAAATTGATAAACCGAATGAATTAGGAATTGGAGAAATCTGCATGGCTGGGCGACATGTTCAAATGGGGTATTTGAATCATCCAGAGAAAGCTGCAGAGATTCTTGATGAAGAAGGTTGGCTTCATTCCGGAGATCTTGGAAGGATGGATGAAGATGGCTATATTTTTATCACTGGAAGGATCAAAGAAATATTGATCACTGCAGGGGGAGAAAATGTGGCACCCGTTCCAATTGAAAACATTGTAAAGAATTGTCTTCCGGTTGTTAGCCAAGCTATGCTATTGGGTGACAAGCTCAGGTTTATTTCTGTCTTGCTAACGCTTAAAACTGAGATTGACAAGGAGACTCAGGTTCCACTGAACGATCTACTTCCATTTACGAAAGACTGGGTAAAGAAAAACGGCGATTGTGACTGTGTTACTATCGATGATGTTCTGGAGGAACTTTATGAAAAGAAAAATAAGAAATTGGAGATTGCCTTTCAAGCTGGGATTGATGCAGCAAATGAAAAATCCATTTCTCGAGCTCAAAAGATTCAGAAATGGCGTCTGCTTCCGGTTGACTTCTCAATCCCGGGAGGGGAATTCGGACCAAGTCTTAAATTGAAAAGGAACGCGGTAGCCGAGAAATATAAGCAAATTATTGACGAAATATATCAATGAACTTATTGCGAATCATAATCACATTTATTGGCAGAAATTACATCTTATTGTGCGATGCTGTTGGTGTACATTAAAGATACTTAATTCTAAACTGATGAGCTAATTTAATTTATAGAATTATTATAATATTGAGCGACGACGGTCATTCATTCATTCTCACCATTCATAATTTAAACACATTTCCCATGCTTGCTATCCAGTTTACACCGTTGACCCTCTGGGCAGCACTGGCACCATTGGAATCCGTTTTCTCTGCTTCCAACACAACAATGTTCCGTTTTGGCTCCACATTCCAAGTCTTTTCTACAAGTTGCAGCAGTTGGCAGATAGCATCTAATCATATCTCCGTCTCCCTACAGTTTCAAAATTATGAAAGTTGTTTCATTGTTGTTTCCCAATAGAAAACTCTAAATATAAAAAAATAATTATTTTTGAAGAAAACTTACAAAAGTGACGTGGATAATGACGAATAAAGAAATAATGAAAAATAGTCCAATTAATCCTTTCATAGCGATTGCATTTTACAAAATATTTTCACTACATAATTATTTTCTTATTCAATCCCAAAGCTTACAACGGAATTAAATAGATGGATTTTTATAGATAATTAAGTCATAAAATCATTTCCTGTAATTAAAACGGAATTCGGCTGGCTTGCGTAACTAATTACAATTAAAACATCAAAATCTTATTTTCCCATATAATTTACGTGATCAAATCTTATGAAAACTCCTGCCCAAACATTTGACATTTTTTAGCCAGTCTTCTTCGCTTTAGGATTTGGAATTCATTTCGTTCGGATTGCATTGGTTTGGCGTTGGTTGCCGTTGCGTTTTCCTTCCTTGTGCAAGGATAATGTGCTATTTAAAAAGATTCTCTTTTGTTGCAGTTTTAAATGGTTATGCTGTGCTGAGTGCTGACAGCAGCGCTGAAGCAATGCATGCAATGGAAGCTTTGGGCAAAGTACAATCCCCGAGTAAAAATTTGTTCAAAGAAATGCAGAAAATTCTGATCCTTTTTCACAAAGCATGAATTTGTATTTCACAGATCGCAGCTGTGTTGATGGACTTTAAATGACATTTCAATTTACATTTCTTGTTAATTTTAATTAAAATTTTAACCAGTGATTCCAGTTTTTTTGCCCAAACTTGTTAAACTACTTAATTATATATTTTACAACCTTGGTAGTGTGATTGATTGGTTAATTGCTGAGTGATTTAAAGTTAATTAAAATTGACTTTGGCTAAGAAAATGAGTAATAATCCGATCCCGATTATAAAAAACCCGTCTGTGGGAAGTGGCTCAGGTTCTTCTACGACGACGACTAAAACCGTTTCTACAGCCGCTTTGGTTTCTTCAGATACTGATGAAAAGTGTAAAAAGGGTAAACATTAAAAAATTTATTTAGCCGGGCTATTATATTTATCTGTGCAATTTGATGCTTTTCATTAAAGTTAATCATTAATTTTTTAACTTCTTTTGCCTTTCCATAGCGGTCGGGAGGCTATCCGAGAACCTGTATATTATGGGAAATGAACCCTCCTTAGCGTTGTACTGCTTACAGGTTTGAGAATTAAATAGTAAATCAACAACAGTTTACCTTTCCCCCCGGCTTCCGTGATATTCAAACTTTCAATTCGTAATTTTTCTGGTTTTAATTTTATTTGCAGGAACATGTCCGCAAGGAAGTTCCGAACATGATTAAGCACAAAGTAGACTTTGGAACGCAGTACAGATTACTCCAAGGAACTTGCTATGACTGTGATTACAGTATTGGGTAAATATTTATTATTCGTTATTTAAATGAATAGTTAACTAAAAATGAGTTTTGATTTTACATATTTTTGCATTGTAGTGCTGTTAAGTCTATGGCAAAATCCCAGGAACAGTTCACATCGATTCAGAACCATTTGAAAAATGCTCTTGATCTCAAGCGCCAATTAAGATATGAAGAGAATCGAAGACGAGCTGCAGTTAAAGGAATCAAGAAGAAATGAGTCTGCCAGTTCAATTAGCTTTGTAAATTAAATTATTAATGCGAATTATTAAGTTAAACGATAATTTATATTTATAAAACGACTTTTTTTCTAGTCTGATTTATTTTGTTATTCAATTAATTGAGTAAAGTACATAAAAATGCAGATACATTGCAATACACAGAATAGCATGCATGAAATTTAAAAGTTTAAAAATTACTCACAAAAAATAAACCGCACATAGGTAATTATTATATGTTCACATTTTCGTATGTGCACGAAATATATCTACATTTACGTTACTTCTATCGATCTTAATCGATGTATTTAGATAGATTATGATAATACCATTTTTGATAATATCCAAGTTGAAAAAAATCGTGTCGAAACAAACTAAAACACTTATAACGTTTGTAAAGTTATCTTAGATAACAAATTAAAATTGTAAAAAGTTTTTAACAAAGTTGTGGAATTGCACAAATATATAGATAAATATTAAATTCTTAATTTTTAACACAGAATCAAAACAATGTGAGTTCTACTCTACCTAAGCTAATGCTAATTGCTAATATTATTTATAAAAGAGTAAAGAGATAACAGTTTAAAAGAGATTGTTATGTTTATGTTAACGATTTCTAATTATTTTCTTATTCTTGTCAAATATAAACCTACTATTATAAATCAGTTGTACGCTCCTTCCCAGAAATGGTATGGTTGGTAAGTTGTACATGCGAAGCGATGTATTTAGTTCTTTACTTGAAAGATGATCTGAAGAGGGCATATAACATAGCACATTAAGCTATTATGTAGTTAATTAGCTTATTTTACAACTTATTTTCCTGGTCGAAAAATGTTATCAAAACCGTACAGATGACCACTGTATTTCTCTTCGTCGATATTATCTTCAAAAAACATCTACGGATTTAAAAGACACATTTTCAGTTAGAATCATTTGTTATTTAATTGATTTGATTGGTCAGCTTTTTTAAAAGTAAATCATGTCGTACCTCTTTCATACGAAAGAATGCATTTCCAGTTAGCAATGAATCGCTCCCGGCTTGATGCTGAGCTCCCACTCTTTCTATTTCCAGTTGGTCTGCAACCTCTTGAAGACCCCCTTTCAAGTTTCTACAGCTTTTCATTAAATATTTAACATCATAAATGTGCGGGAAGTAGATTGGCAAAAGTTCAAAGAAGCCAGACTCGTCTTGTGGAAGTTTGGAATTAATGAGGAGCTTCAAAAGGTAGCCAAAAATCGTATCCACTGCAGAAAAATCCGTTAATTATATGTAAAATTGACAGTATATACATGCATTATATAAAACTACTGAGCACACATTGATATTTACAAATTTTCTTCTTCAAGCCCAACTTACCTATGAAATGATAACCATTTAACATCCTCATTTAAGAGATATCCCGAAGTTATAAAAAGCTCAGAAAACAAGAGCCAGTCTATTCCATCTGTCTCGTGCTTCTTGAATTGGATTCCAGCGTTGGTTAACAGCTCGATACTATCCTGAGCGTACATTTCATTTCTGCAAATTCAAAAAAAGATTTTAGTCAATCTCAAAGTAAAAAATTACAAAAGGTTAATTTAAAAGTGTAAAGTTTTCTTACGCTAAATTGTATTTGAAATTAAACTGCCAAGTGCAGATTCCTTGCGGTGTGTGCCCATGCTCATCCATAAAGGTCAACCCAATTTGGATTATATTTAGCATATCTACATTCACGCGAAGCAATTGATATTGGTACTCTGAAGGGTTCCGGAACTCTCCAATAGGCCTTGACACAACGCCAGGAAACTCAGTATCCTTTACAAACATTTAAACCCAAAAGTTGCATTAGTCTTTACTCGTTTTGCTATTAACTGCACTTTAAAAATGAGCCTATCGTCCCTTAATCCCTTCATCTTATTTCTTACCATTGCTACGTGATTATAACGCTGGAGTAAGGTTCGAATCACACGAAACTCTTCATACAAGTTATCCGCCCACACGTCCCTAATCCCATTCTACTTCGTTATTACTACCCCCGTTGGTGGTTGGAACCTGCTGCTGCTGAACATTTGGAAAGCCATGATGGCGCATATGATGATGACCGTTCATTTGTTCTGGAACTTGTCCTACACCATCTGCACCACACAACCGATATTACAATTAAATTAACCTTCATTTAACAAATTTAATTAAAGTTTGTGAACTTCTTACCCGTTGCTGATGTTGACCAGTCAATGTTTCTATGAACAGTCATATTATTACCTCCGGTACCTCCCCTTTTCCTATTTTTATTTAACTTCTCAATCCTAAAACTTTTGTCAAAAAACTACTTTTTAAAAGAAAATATACCACATTAAATGTGTTTGTCAACCTTAACGAATAATTAAATAAAACTTTTATCTCTTTTCAAGAGAAATTTGGCATTACTAAATATAAAATAAGTCAGATTTGAAGTTGGAATAATTGCTACTCCTACTCTATAATAACTAAACTACTATTCCACTTAAAACAAAGATAAATTTTAAATAGTCAAATTTGTGATAATAATTAAGAAATTTGCAAATTTAATGCAAAGCACAATTGTTCGGTATTTTTTCCTATTTTGGGGAAGTTCAACATGTGAAGGAATAGAGAACCAAGCTTGTTATTGTTTCGCATCAGCTGCTTGTTTGACTTGTACTTGTTGGCATACTCTATTCTATTACGTGTGGCATTTCTGCTTCAAAAGTTAAATTTTTAATTAAAAGATTAATTTTAATTAACTTCCGGTCAGTAATTAAGCCGATATAGTGAGGTATTCTGTACTCTGTAGTATTGTCCTTTGGTAAATCACTTAAACATGGAAGAAGGGGAAGAAAATGGTTATCAAATTTGTGTTGTTTGTTGCTCTTCAAACCAACCATTCATCAAAGTGGATCCAGATAACCCGGAAGATGAACAATCCAAAGTTTTAAAATCATTTTGTGGAAAAGTTTTGTCCAGACCCCCTCCAAAGTTGGAGGATGGCTTGTCTATTTGTGTCCCTTGTTTGGCTGTTTTGAGTTCTGTTGTAGAGGCTAAAAAGAAAGTGGAGGAGAACGAGAAGCAAGTTTATCGGCTTCAGATAACTCTTTTGAATAAGTTAAAAGATGCTCAGGAGGAGTTGCTTGTTTTGGAGGAGCAGTTAAATTCTGTTAAAACGTTTGTCCAGGATTCGCAAGGGAAGACTTTGAAGCCCAGGGAGAAAATTAAGGAATCTCTAAGAGAAAGGGGGAGAGTTACAAGGTTAGCTACAAATGAAGCTAGCAAAGTTAATCCAGAAGTTATTGCGTTCAGAAATTCTATCATTAAAGGTAACAAAATGGGTTTATTTTATTTTAAATGGCTTGAAATTGGAGTGTTACGTAATAATTTTTAATTTTGTCAATAGTGTCCAGAGATCTAACAACGTTCCAAATTGGAACTAGGCAGAAGTTTTTCAATAAAGGTTCAGCACCAAATTCCACCCTTGCGGGGCCATCAAATCTTGAACCGGATGTAGGCAATAAACGATGGTGGGAAGGCGCTGAATCAACCTCTGGTGGTTTTGATGAATCTCTGATTGTTAATAGTTTACATGGGGAGGAATACAAAGGAATTCTGGAGAGGTTGAACGAATCTGCAGATGATGTTAATTCCATACCTGACCAAATTAAAGTTGAGTGTTATTTGTCTGAAGGAGAGTTGGAAACAAATCATTTAGAAGCCCAAAGTTCCAACGGAGATGCTCCAGCAGATTCAGTTCACGTTATGGGAATCGTTACCGCCAAAGCACGAGCCCGGAAGACAAAGAAAAAGAAACCCAGCTATCAAGACCCAGACTTCAACTCGGATTCTGATTCTAGTCTCGCAGATGGAAAGAAAAAGAAATCTGCACCATATTCCTTAAAACGGAATATAGCGGTAGAAGAGGACCCTGACTCATACTCGTCTGGTTCTGGTTCTGAATCTGACTCTGATTTTGACCCTGAGGCGGAGACCAGGATACAGAAGAAACCCAAACCAGTTTGCATAAAGGAATCTGATAAGGAGATAATAAACCATCTTCAGAACAAACTGAAATGTTTCAACATAAACTTCAACCCAATTGAGAAGGTGGAGTTTACTGAGGAAATGTCAGAATTTAAGAAGTTCTACATTCGTTCTCTTGTCAACGTTAACCATGGCTCTTTAGGAAAACTTGGAATAATCCATAGATTTCAAAAAGAAACCAAAAACTTGGACAAGAACTCTCCCGAATACCTCTTAAAACTTGCTGAAATGGAGAATAAATTTCTATACTTTGAATACGAGCCTTCCTCAGGTTTGGTTCACATGATAGGAAACTTCGTAAATATGGACGAAGCCTCTAAGTCAATTGGATGTGCTCAGTGTAAGTACCAATGCTCTTTCGAATGGCCTGTTTCAGCGACATCCGCCGGTGGAAAGCCGGTCAAGTTTCAGTTGAAAAAGCACATACAACAAAGACATCTCTACATTTACCAATGTGCAGTTGCTGGCTGTGACGATAAAACCCTCTACAATTACATTAATTACCCTCTCCATTTAAAGTGCCACATGGGTGCCTGTCCTGTGAAGGAGTGTGAAATTTGTGGTCGTCCTTTCTACAAAAAAGAATCATTAAAGTTTCACCTATGGAGTCATAAAAATGCAGAGGAAAAGGCTGCAGCCAGGAAAGCAGAACCTCCGCCATCCTTTCCTTGCTCCGTTTGCGGGAAGGAATTTAGTTCTTTAAATTATCTGAGTTCTCACGAAGAGATTCATAGCGAACAGAGGGAAAAGGTCATGTGCCCTGATTGTGGAAAGTTAGTGTTCAAAGCACAGTTTTACGCGCACAAGAAAGAGACATGTCGAATCGCAAATGTAAAGTGTAGTATTTTGTGATAAACTGTTTAAGACGAGGAGGAACATGGAAAAACATACTGAGAGAATTCACAGGAATGTTGGACAGAGGAACTATAGCTGTGAGATTTGCTCGAGTACTTTCACTACAAAACTTTATCTCCAGGCTCATTTAGTTTCAGTTCATGGTGAAAAGAAAATTTAATTGTAAGAAAGGGTGTGGGAAGAAGTTTAGCAAAAGTTCTAACTGTAAGAGGCACGAGGCTTCTTGCAAATTTAGCTAGGTTTGTTTAGCTAAATTTTCTTATTTGTAATAACTGTGTGGCTTTTTAATAGAGTTTAATCAACGAAAATTAACTTTTGTACAATATCTGTAAAATTGATAGATTCCCAATAAAAATACTACCGTAATTTTCTTACAAAACCAAATCCTTTTTTATTTTTAGTATATAATTAACCATTTCAGAAAATATTAGGTATTTAATATTGTTACTAATAATTGTTTAGAAGAAGCGTCTTAAAAATTCAATAATACTTTTTCTTTGTGTTGGAATAATTGGAGGTTCGGTGGTGACAATGGTGCACGGAGCACCAACACAAGTCTCCTGTTCTTGGCTCCAAACCGTCCCGTCTGCACATTGCATACAAATTGCTAATCCGCTAAAATTAATAGTTAAAACAATTCATTTAAGTAACAATTCGATAATAATGAGTAATTGTGAGGGTAAATCAGCTAAAATATTACTTTGAACACTGAAAATATTTTGTGCAGTCGTAAGGATATGGAAAAAAGGATGAAAAGTCCTCAGAAGGTGGACATTCCCCAGGTGGTCGCTACATGAAGCAAAAATGAGATGATAACATTCGATTAGTTATGTTTTTCTAATCCATCTGAAAATATATTTTTGCATTCCAAATATCATTGGCGCACCATTGTCGCATTGGGACCACAAGTGCTGGACGGCAATTCTGTGGTTGTTGTTGGAGTAGTCGTTGTTGTGGGAGTAGTCGTTGTTGTTGGAGTAGTCGTTGTTGTTGGAGTAGTTGGTGATGTGGTGGTGACTATGGTACAGCTTCCTTGACTTTCATGAACACAAGTTAACTCTTCCTTTAATTAAACAAGAATGTTCAAATGGAATTGGTTCCTTCATGTAATTTCTAGTAATAATTCACAGGTTTAAAAGTTCTACCTGACTCCACACAGTTCCAGGCGGACATGAAATGCAAATCGCTTGTCCACTATTTGGGAAAATTAAGATTTTTTAAATATGCTTTGTCAGACTTGATAACTCTACGAATCAATGAATAAGTCAAGTTGAATAAATTGTGTCATATTTAAATTTAATCATACTTTGAACATTGAAAGAAAGCCCGACAGTTATACGGGACCGGGAAATACGTAGCATTGTCACCAGGACCTTCACTAGGTGGGCATTCTGGTGGATTCTATCAACGAGAGACGGCAAAATTCTGTGTCATGTCATACTTAGGCAATTTTTACAATTTTGTTTCATTTTTGCTAAAAAAATATATATATTTTAAAAATACCCCATTACCAGTAAATCCTGATCACTGCAAGCCAGATCAATTGCTAAAATGTTGTATGCGGTTATGCTAGTAACATGAAGAGAAATTGCTGTTAAAATTAGGGTTAAAATCTTTCGCATTTTGCTTACTTTCTCATTCGACGTGGGGCTTAAAGATTATATAAATGTCAAGACACGTTAACTGTTTAATTATTGCAAACTATTTGAACGAACACACGAACAGTTCAATTAAGTAGCTACATTATTTAATTGTAACCGATGATGATATGCACATTAGTCAAGCCAAGAAATTCCAATTGACTGAAATATTTGTAGAACCTGTACATTTTTAACATTTTTTAGTTCAGTATTCAGTTTGAATGATTCATCATTTGAAGCGATTTTGATTGATTATTGATTTATTATCTAATCGAGGATACCGAACGAAATAAATAGATAATTGACAATTTTGACATGGTGGAGAGCTTCAAAGCTTGGATAAGGTAAAAGCGGCTTTTGTAGCGTTATAACTGCAACTTGTCCATCAGGGAGATCCATTAATTCATTATAAAATGCTAGTACTATACTGATGACCAACAATGACTCGTTTCTATTTGTATTACGTAAAATAAAATTAACAACAATTTCAAGATTATTACTAAGATAGAAACTGATATCTTATCCGGTGGCTTCCGGCTAATTTACATACCTACCAATTTTTTTGGTCACGTAGCATGTTACCCCATTACAAATTTCAAGTCTCCTAAACTTGACAGTTTAAAACGCAATATCCAAAAATAAAACATTAAATAAACAGAGGTAAATAAAATTATTGAAATTGGCAATATAACAAGTAGTCACATTGATATTTGTAGGCAAAACACTTTAAAATTTGAGTACTTTATTAAACCTTATATATTGGTACATGTCGTCTCTTTTAACATTACGGTTTGAGTTTCCCCAGTTAAGTTGGTAATTAATTAGTCTTGAATCTTTTATAATATCTGTTTGATTTGGATTAAATAT
>JAANSO010002632.1:0-13054 GCA_036507315.1 Lepidocyrtus fimetarius
CAGTGACGACAAAGCTGTCAAATATTTCTTGGAGAAAGGGTTGGATATAAATGCTGCTGGAGGAGCAATTGTGGGAACTCCTCTTCATTTTGCTTGTTTTAATGAGGAGTTTGGAGGATTAAATGCAAAGATGCTTTTAAAGTACAAACCTGATTGTACTTTGAAAGACCATTGGGGAATGAATCCACTTGAAAGCGCGGTTGGCGAAGGGAGACAAGAGATTGCAAATCTTATTAGGAAAGCTTCGTCGGAAAATAATTGATTAAATAAAAAATTGTTGGTCTCTGCTATTTCTGAAATTTGCGAGACAATTTATTGAACGAAAATAAAACATTTTGCTTAACAAATTCATTTACTGTAAAAGTAAAACAAATTATTGCATAAATAAAAGCATCATCATAATATAAAAATATTTTTCTACGATTTTTCAACAAAAACTATGCAAATTATGAAGTCTCGGGTTTGCGCAAGGTGAAAAAGATTTCACATGGCTTTGTAATTTTGTATCAACTCTAAATGTTTTACCATTCGTTTAAACTGATAAGCAACCGAAGTAATTTGTGTCTTTTTTAAAAAGTCGCAAAATATCCACCGAATGCATTATACTAAATTTTTATGAAGCCATTACTATTTTTACTCCAACATTGTTTTCACCATTTACAATGTTTAATCGCCAGATTTTTTATCAAGGAGATTAATATCCTGATTATGTGATTAGTTAATCATATTTCTCTCCATGTCTGATGTAAATGATTCATTCTTTGTTGTTTACGATTAGTTTATTCGTACAAATAAATAGCTGTGCAAAGCTACAATAGTATTTAAGTTAATTAATATAAATAGATAATTAATTTATAAGGCAATACCTGTTATAAACAGTGTCCCAACTTTTTGGAGATTAAATTGATTAATTAATCAGTAGCTTGAGGTAAATCATAAATCAAGGAAAAAATTGATAAAAAACTTATTTTGTAAAACCTATCAAAGTGATTAAACCATAAACCTTTTTTGCAGCCATTTATTGAATTCAAGCAGTTGCGTCGTACTTTAGTTTCAAGTACTTTTAAAGATAAAGAGCGATGCAGATAAATAACACTGAAAACAATTTTGCATTTTATTTCATTAACTTTTGCTTGAGACAACAACAACTAATTTTTATTCTTGATTTGTTCTCAAATGAGCTAAAACTTTCTAAAACTAAAGCTTAATGGCCTCCGCAGTTGCCAACACTGAAGAAGATGACATTCCAGTGCATCTTCTGTGTCCGATTTGCTTTGAACTTCCGGAGAGTGAGGTGTACCAGTGCGTGGACGGTCACGTTCTTTGCAAAGCCTGTTTTGTTAAACTGAAGGAATGTCCCCACTGCCGGAGATCATTTGGGGTCACGCCACCCATTCGAAATAGGCATTTTGAGGCGCAACTGGAAGATTTGAGGGCAACTTGTCCATTTAAATCCTACGGATGTAGAGAAAAACTCGCCAGAAATGTCTTGGATAGCCATAAGGCCACCTGTCCCTACAATTATGAAAAGTAATTTTAATTTTAATTAAGCAGGTCTTTACCGTAATTAACTTGTCTTTTTTACTAAATAGGTTTGGAAAGTTTGTAAACATTTGCAAACTCGTTGGCACCTCGTGCTAATTCCTTGTCAACAAGGGGAACACCAAAGACGCCGTTGATCATTTGGTTGCAAAACATGGTTGCATCTTAACAGAAAAAACTTCGTTTCAAATTGAGCTTACAAGTTTTGACGGAGGGGTCTCACAACTCTCGACAAACTCCAAATGGACTTGGACTCCTGTTATTGCAAAACAAAATGATTGTTTTGTCTTGATTGTGCCCTTAATTGATTCTAAAAAGGCATTGGGCTGGCTAACTGTACTTCTCGAGCAGTTAAAAACTTCAAAAATCTTAGAAGTTAAGTACACCCTACGAAAGGACTCTAAGAAGTGGAGCTACTCTGAGGTTCCACTGACTTTGAATGAAATTGGACAAAGTCCACTTGTCCTCGACAGTATTTTTTCCCAATCCCCGTTTCAATTATCCTGGATGACCTTGAACGTTGTAGAAAGCTTAATTGTTAACATCAGGATAAGAAAAAACGAGGAAATTAAAGATGACTGGAATACGCGAAACGATAGAATTGTTTGCGCAATATATATTATTCCTCCATCGCGTCCTGTAACGGTTGACGAAAACAAGTTGTTGTATTTGGAACAATTTGGAAACATTGATAGTTTTATATCTCTTGTTAAGGAAACACCGCTGCACAAAAATATTAAAACCGCTCAGGGGGAGTCGTTGCTTCATTTAACGATGCTTAATTCCGATACAAAGGTAGGATTGGAAAAGGCAAAGTTCCTCGTGGAAGAGATGAATGCAGATATATTTGAGTTGACAAATAGTGGAGATAGTGTGCTTCATTTTGCCGCGGAATACAGTGACGAGAAAGCTGTCAAATATTTCTTGGAAAAAGGGTTGAATATTAATGCCGTTGGACATCGGGGAACGCCTCTTCATTGTGCTTGTTATAATACGACGTTTGGAGAAGCAAATGTAATGATGCTTTTAAGATATAACCCTGACCGCACCTTGAAAGACTATGAGGGAAGGAATCCACTTAAAACAGCTTTAGATATGGAGAAGTGGAAAATTGCAAATCTTATTAGGAAAGCTTCTTAGGAAAAGAATTTATTAAAATTGTTAATTCCGAGTATTCCTGATTTAAAAAATATTGATTAAAAATAAAAACATTTCTAATTAACAACTTCATTCAATGTAAAAGTAAATCTAATATGGCATAAATTAAAACATCATCATAATATAAAAAATTCTAAGATTTTCAATAAAAACATCATTTGTATCAGTTCCGACAAACTCTAAAGCACGCAATAATAAATAAAAATTAGTTTGAAGAGAGAAAGTAAACCAAATTATTTTGGGATATGCAAGAATCCAAAGAAAATTTTTGGGACAAAATAATCACTTTCATCTGTGTCGAAAAAAGAGAATTTCTTACTTTGATTGTCTGGATAGCATGTCTGGGATTTTCTTTAGTTTTTTTGCAGAATGGTTTGATCTTTGGGAAAAAATAAAAAATTTGCCAAGCTTTGAAAAAGTTTCAGCATTTTGTAAGAATTTTTTAAGAATACTGGTAAAAACTTGTAGAAAAACCAATGAAAAGACCTGAGTTTTTATATCAGTGGCATTTAAGGGTCAAGATAGTATTTGACAGAGTTAAGGTTTTTCAATTTAATGCTCAGGTTAAGAAATTAGAATAAAATTAGCTTAAAAATGTGTTAGTGTGTAGATTATTCATACTACTGCAATATACAATGTTCATTGTAAATCGATTGAATTGGATGACGCAAATTTTTCGTTGTGGTCATTTGTACCAACCGTTTCAACCGATAAACGAAATAATTTGTCTCTTTTTAAAAATCCCAAAATGTCCAATGTATCCCAGTACAATAAATTTTTATGAAATCATCACTATTTCTACTTGAACTTTGTCTTCACCATTTACAATGCTTGATCGACAGATCTTTTATCACGGGGATTAATATCCTGATTACTTGATTAGTTAATCGCATTTCTATTCATGCTTGATGAGAATGATTCAAAAATTCTTTGTTACTTAGTTTACTTGTACAAATAAATAGTTTTGCAAAACTACAACAATATTTAAGTTAATCACTTTATAAGGCAATACCTGTTATATTCCGTGTCCTATCTATTCGGAGATTAAATTTGTTAACTAGTCAGTAGTTTTAGGTAAATCATAAACCATGTTAAGCTTTAAAACTTGATACGAAACTCATTTTGTAAAACCTAGCAAAGTGATTGAATAATAACCATTTTTAGTCATTTATCTAACTCAAGCAGTTGTGACGCATTTTAGGTTCAAGTGATAAGATAAAGAACGTTGCAGATAATTTACATTAATAATTTTGCATTTCATTTCATTACCTTATGCTCGCGTGTCAAAGACTAAATTATTATTTCTGTACATTTTTCGCAAGTTAGTTCAAATTTTAGCTAAATGGCTTCCGCAGTAGCTGACTTTGGCGAGGACGACAGTCCAGAATATCTTCTGTGTCCAATTTGCTTAGAACTTCCAGACAGTGAGGTGTACCAGTGTGTGGACGGTCACGTTCTTTGCAAAGCCTGTTTTGTTAAATTAGAGGAATGTCCCCATTGTCGGAGATCATTTGGGGTTACTCCACCAATTCGTAATAGGCATTTTGAAGCTCTGCTGGATGATTTGAAAACAAATTGCCCATTTAATTCAAACGGATGTAGAGAAAAACTAACCAGAAATGTTTTGGATAGCCACAAGGCCACCTGTCCCTACAATTTTGAGAAGTAAGATTAATACAATTAATCAAAAATTAAGTTTATTTGTTTTTTAATAAAAAATATTGTTCCGATACTTCCTAGTAATCCTACGAAGGAGGAAATGCCGGAAAACTCAAAAGCTATCATTCAAAAACCTCCACCTCATCCTGAAACGGTTGACCAGAAAGATCTGTTTTCTTTGGCAAAGACTGGAAACCTGCAGAGTTTTAAATTGCTTGTTAAAGAAGCACCGCTGTATAAAAATATTAAAAACCACTTCGGAGATTCTTTGCTTCATGTTACAATGCTTGATCCGGACAAAAAGGTAGGATTAGAAAAAACAAAGTTCCTCGTGGAAGAGATGAATGCAGATTTATTCGTTTTGACGAAAACTGGAGAAAGTTTGCTTCATTTTGCTGCTCGATACAGTGACGAACAAGCTGTTAAATATTTCTTGAAAAAAGGGTTGGATATAAATGCTGTTGAAGCATTTTATAGAACTCCTCTTCACTATGTTTGCTATAATTTTCATTTTGGAGAAGAAAATGCAAAGATGCTTTTAAGATATAACCCTGACTGCACTTTGAAAAACTCCGAGGGAATGAACCCACTTGAACAAGCAGAAATATACTGGAGACCCACAATTGCAAATCTTATTAGGCTAGGTTCTTATAAAAGAAATTTATTAAAAATTATTACTTGTTCTGTCTATTCTTGATTGTTGTGAGAAAATTTATTGAGTGAAAATAAAAATATTTATAAAAAATTAACTTACCATAAAAGTAAAACGCAATATTGTACAAAATAAAACATCACCATAATATAAAAATATTTTTTACAAGGGGACAGAAACTAGAAAAGAATTGAGGGAGGAATAAATGGGTTAATTGTTCAATAAAGGAATCGAAGAAAATCTTTAAATTAAAGTCTGTCAGTTACTTAAATTTGCAAAATATATTTAATTTTCAGAAAATTTATTTCTCACACTAAAAGATCTTACAAAATATATTGAAATTGTTGTTATAAAAATCTTTCATTATTATGGATTCCTAAACAAAAGTTTAAAAATTTTTTTAAATGCTGAAAATAATAAAGATTTATTAAAACACGAAATAAATTATCTTGTAAAATCCATTTCAACGTCCCTTTTCAACGTCCACGAGAAGTACGGTACACGAATAATTTGCAATTCTTCAAATATTTCCCAAAGTTTTTTAACATGCAAATCATGCACCTCTTGTGGCGTCTTATTCTCTAAGTCCTTCCCTGTCATCAGCAGCGTAACCTTCTTTAAATTGCTAAACTTTGCAGAAAACTTTCAATTAATTCAATCCAATGAAAAAGAATTGAAATCGTAACGATGAGATGATTCATTTTTAAATATTTTATTTCTGAATCGAGCACGAAATCAATTTCTTCTTCGTCACTGGAGCCATCCTCACTTGAAGAATCCCATTCCATTTCTTCACAATCCAACTGGATTTCAAGCTCTTCAAGTCCTTTTGAGGCTTTTATTTTATCCAAGACAACGAAGAGGTCTTTAACCTTTACCCGAACTATTGAAGACCTTGTTCCTTTTGGGCAAACCAAACGGAGTTCCTTCAAAGGACTTTTCCTCTAAAACGGAGTTCCTTCAAAGGACTTTTCCTCCCTCTGGGGAATCTCAATACGAGCTTTATCGTAGCGTATAAATAATTCCACTCACTAGCGCCAAGTTTTAAATGAGTTAAAGTTAATTTCATTCTTTCAAACGTACGAAGCTGACTCGACAGCTCAGCACTCTCTGCCCAGGGGCTGTTTGCAACACAGCTCCAATTAAGAAAATACCCAAAATGAGTTAAACTCTGGAACATTTTTTTAAACAGTGGAAGGATGAAACAGGCAGTCAAAATGGAAAATTTTCCAAAGATTTGAAACTGTTTTAAATTATCCGGACAGGGTAAAGCCGTCCCTCCCATTTGCTCCAGGTTGGACAACGCCCGTGCCATTTCCAACCCGGTGGAGGTTAATTCATCCCAATATCTTTTGTAAATTGCAAGGCTTCGAAGATTCTTTAGTTTAAAAATGTTCAAAAACTGAGGAAAGTTTTCCTTGTCTTTAGAATTGAAGCAGTAAATCAAGGCAAGTATTTGTTCTCGATAGGTTGTAACAAAAGCGAACAAAATGCGGGATAGATCTTCAGTTGGATTTGTTAAAATCAAAGTTCCATTTGGAAAGGGATTTTGAACGTTATCCATATCTTCAAAGAATTTTCTGGCTTCATCTGCTGTAGAAATCCGTGTGCCCTTAACCCCCTTCAAAAAATTTTCCCATTCTTTTTCATCTCCAAATTCTAAGGAGTTACTCCAAAGTGAAGCTTTTTCTTTTAGAACTTCCCCCGTTAAGGAATTCAAGTCTTTGCAGACCAACCGAAACTTCCACAGTTGGGATTCCTCTGTTTCGTGTAGATACCGCAGGAGGATTTTCCAAATCTAAAAGTCAATTAAATACCTTAAGGACAATTATATTTGATTATATTTAATTTTAATTTTACCTCAAATGGAAACACTTGGGCACATGCCACTGGATTCTCTTGGTTATCCTCCATATTCTTCTTTTCATCCTGTGGTACTAAAGACACGCCCATTTCATATAAACTATTTTTTATTTAATATAATTAAATTTTAAATGTGCAATTTGGATTTTTACAAGAACTACTAACTGGCTGTAACAAAAGCGTGAAAAATCGTCTTACAATGTTCTCGATGATTTATAATTTGATAGCATTGTTCATACGTAAGTAAGGATAACTGCCTTTTCAGGTACTTTTCCCAGTTCTTTTTCATCGTAGAAGACAAGGTCTAAAAAACTTGAGTTTTATAGTTGGATTAACCATTCAAGTTAGTAAGTTCTTAGAGTCAGGCAAATAAACATTTTTACAAATAATCTTTTTAAATACTTTGTGTAGAGTGAATGTCTGGAATTTTCTTTGCTTTGTTGCAGAACCTTTTATTTCTTTAATTCTAGGTTTTTTGTAAGGATTTTATAGAAGAACGGGTGAAAGGTTTGAAGAGGAAAACGAAAAAAGCCAGAGAAATAATATTTTTCATTAACAAAGAAAGCGAACATTGTTAGGTATTAATATTTCCTGTCTACCTCAGTGAACGCCGAAAGCTGTTATTTTGAATCTTAAACCTAAACTTATCTTTCAACACCACACAAAGCCCTTTGAAGGAGCTCCGATTGTTATACCCCAAAGGAGCCAGTGCCTCATTAGTTGAAGAAAATCTCAAGGCTCATTTTATTGTCTTGGATGAAACAAAAGCTTCAGAAGGGCTTGAAGAGCTGGAAATCCTTTTTCTTAGAATGAGAAAAATAAAAATTCTATTTTTACAAATAATCCCTCCGACAATAAACTTCGTTTCTTAGAATCACACTTCATTTTAAACTAATCCGACCAACCTCGTTTATAATTTTATTAAAGTTGTCTGCACAGTTTTGCTAAAACATGAGAAGCAGACTTAAAATCCTCAGCCAAAGTAATGAAGAAGCCAGGGATTTATTTAAGTGGCTTTACCATAATAAATGTTTAGAGATTGATTTTTAATCATTTTGTAGAATTTAACCCAAGTTTATTAAAACCCTTAGGCTCCAACTGCAAAGAACCTTTTTTACTTAAGTACCTGTAACGAACACTTTTCTGTGACATCCACTGCGAAAGCTCTGTTAAAATCTATTAAAAAGAAACGACGATTTTTCACGTTTACAAACAGTTTTAAAAAAAATTAGAAAATAAATTGTAAACTTGCAGTTAAAAGTAATTAAACACTGAAATGAGCGTGACTTCGAAGGAAGCTCGACAAGATGAAGAAATGGAATATTCGGAGGATAACCAAGAGAATCCCGTGGCTTGTGCCCAAGTGTTTCCATTTGAGGTAAATGAAATAAAAATAATTATAAACGGGCTTGTATTTAACGAATTTAATTGACTTTTAGATTTGGAAAATCCTTCTTCGTTATCTCCACGAAACACAGGAATCCCAACTGTGGAAGTTTCGGTTGGTCTGTAAAGACTTGAATTCCTTAACTGGAGAAGTTCTCAAAGAAAAAGCTTCACTTTGGAGTAACTCTTTAGAATTTGGAGATGAAAAGGAATGGGAAAACTTTCTACGGGGCGTTAAAGGCACACGGATTTCCACACCAGATGAAGCCAGAAGATTCCTTGAAGACATGGAAAGCGTTCCCAATCCCTTTCCAAATGGAACTTTGATTTTAACAAGTCCACGTGAAGATTTATCCGGGATTTTGTTTGATTTGGTTACAGCCTATCGAGAACAAATACTTGCATTGGCTTACTGCTTCAATTATAGAGAAAAGGAGGTCATTGCCCAGTTTTTAAACATTTTTAAGCTGCGGAATCTTCAAAGCCTTGCAATTTACAATGGATATTGGGATGGGATAACGCCCACCGGATTGGAAATGGCACGGGCCTTGTCCAACCTGGAGGAAATGGGAGGGGCGGCTTTACCCTGTCCGGATAATTTAAAACAGTTTCAAATCTTTGGAAAGATTCCCGTTTCGACTGCAATTTTTGTCCTTCCACTGCTTAAAAAAGTGTTCCAGAGTTTAACTCATTTTGGGTATTTTCTTGATTGGAGCTCCGTTGCAAACAGCCCTTGGGCAAGGACTGAGCTGTTGAGTCAGTTGCGAGTATTTGAAAATATGAAATTAACTTTAACTCATTTAAAACTTGGCGCTAGTGAGTGGAATTATTTATACGCTACGATAAAGCTCGTATTGAGATTCCCCAGAGGGAGGAAAAGTCCTTTGAAGGAGCTCCGTTTGATTTGCCCAAAAGGAACAAGGTCTTCAATAGTTCGGGTAAAGGTTAAAGACATTTTCCTTGTTTTGGATAAAATAAAAGCTTCAAAAACGCTGGAGCAACTTGAAATCCAGTTGGATTGTGAAGAAATGGATTTTTGGCCTGTAAGTGAGGACGATTCAAGCGATGAAGAAGAAGATTTTGAGGTGGTTAATACAAAAATAAAATATTTAAAAATGAATCATCTCATCGTTACAATTTCAGTTGTTTTTCATTGGCCAGAGTTAATTAAAGCTTTGTCCGCCAAATTTAAAAATTTAAAGAAGGTTACGCTGCTGATAACAGAGAATCCCTTGGTGGATAAAACTCCACAAGAGTTTTATGATTTACATGTTAAGAAACTTTGGAACGTCTTTTCCCAATTGCAAGTGATTCGTGTGCCGTATTTTTCGTGGACTTTGAAAAAAGAAGTTGAAATGGATTTTGGGAAGTAATTATCATTAGTTTGTTTCCGTTTTACAATTTTTCCATTTTTAAACAAATGTTAACTCATAAACCTTTTTTTCTTAAAGTTCTTAAAGTGAAGCAATAAAAAATCTATTTTTGCAAATACCCCGGAGACAATGAACCTTATTTCTTAAAATCATTTAAACCACATATTTACATGAAATAATTCTTTTTTATTAAAACATGAAAATACTCAATTACACTTCCGCTGATTGCCTTGTGGCCTTTTTTAAAAAGCTGTCTGCATCCTATTATTCCTATTTGGGGGTCTTGGAGTTATTTCATAACTTATCTCGACTTTCTTTTAATGTTTTCAACTGGTTTGTTGCAAAACTAAGCGCGGATAAGGCTCTTGAAATCCTGAAGGAAATTCAGATTTTTATTTTATGGGCCAACCTTTGCTTTCAACACGTGCTTCATTTGTCAAATTCGTCGTGGCAATTGTCTTCATAGTTATCCTTTTTGTTACAATCCGCTTTTGGAGTACGCTTTCAACTGTGGCCTGATTTGATTTGCGTAAAAGCAAAATTTTCCAAGATTGACGTGGTTAGTTTAATTGATTTTTGACCATACGGAATTGAAGTAAGCTTTTCAATGGCTGGCTAAAAGGTTAATTATTTTGATAGGAATCATAGCTCAAGGAAAATCGATCGAAATTATAATCGTTGTTTTAATACAAGTAAATACTGGGAGTTAATTACGTGAACTAAATTATTCACTAGCTTGAAGCAGCGAAAGATATTTTTAGACAACTTTAAACATTACCATACAAGTTATAGTCTCATCGTCAGTTTGCCCTTCAATTTCTGTCAAAATGGTGCTACTGGAAACCACAAGGTTGCTGCGGTTATCTTACCAAACGATGAATATCTTTGGTGCGTCACCAATTAAACTCCTAAACTCTCAGGGGCAGCTTCCCCAATTTCGGAATTTAACCGAAAGAGAAAAGAAACGGTTAAGAAATTTGTGCCAGAGCCAAGGTTTGTTCTATTTAATTTTTGTCTTCCAAACCGTTTGCATTTCCAAAAGGGGTTTGTGGGGCTCCACAATGAATAAACTGTTTACGTGGATACTCATAATGGCTGAAATGTTCTGCGTTTCATCCACATTCATTGGACTCAGTCTGGGAAAGGAAATCAATTTGTTTCTGAGTGGATTGATTAAATACCTGGAAAGAGTTGAAGAAATGAAAAAAGAAGGAATTTCCGGAAAGCGAAGGAATATTGTAACGCAATTGAATATAATCTTGGCGTACATGGCTTGGTTTGCAGGCGTGGTCTACCCAACAATGGCAACTTTTGGGGTGCACTGGTGGAACCCCTGTGTTCCGGGAGTGGTTGGCTACTGGATACTCCCAGAATGTCAAAGCCAAATGGTAAATGGCGGGAAAAGATGGTGGGGAAAGGTTTGGAAAATCATCGTTCTAACCGGAAATTGGTGGATGAGAAGTCAAAGCCTAACCTTTGCAGCTTTCTTCGTTCCAATTCTGCAGATAATTTGCACCCTGTCCTTGAAAAACGTTCTGAGCGGGTTCTGGACAATGTACAAGGCGGGAAAAGTTCCCAGAAATAGAATCGCTGTAGAGTTTCGTACAATCCAGGTTTTGGCCGTGGTTTCCAACGAGATCCTGCAAAAGTACGGGAACACATTTTTGGTAATCTCTACAGAAGCCATCGGTGCACTGTCCCTCGTTGCTTTACTTAGAAATAATTCCGGGGGTATTTGGTTTGTCTTGTTTTTACTTTCTTGCTTACTTGACGCATACGCCATTACCTTGATCTGGGGAAGTGGAATGGCTGCGGTTCATCTGGAGTCGAAAACTCTCAAGGGTAACCTCACGGGAGAAATTGAGAAATGCAGGAGGGTCCTTTTAATTAAACTAGCTCAAACAAAAATGGAGGAAAGGAGATTCGTCAAAAGATTGGAAAGGGAGTGGCTTAAAAAAGTAGTTCGATCAATTTCTTTAATTAAAATTAAATTCGGATCTTTAAATTTTATTGAAGAATCTACACCATTGCATTGTATAGACTTTGCGTATCAATTGACAGTTAATTTACTTTTATTAACAAAAAGTAGATAATAATAAAAATATTTTAACAAATTCATTTACTGTAAAAGTAAAACAAATTATTGCATAAATTAAAACATAATACAAAAATATTTTTCTAAGATTTTTTAACAAAAACTGCGAACTATGGAGTCTGTGGTTTCTCAAGGTGGGAAGGATTTCAACGCTTTGTACCAATGCCGACAAAGTTTAAAACGCGCAAAAAATAAAATAAGTAGAAAGGAATTAAGGAATATATTAGTTAATTTGGTTGGGGCATTGCGAGAAACCGGAAAAAAATATGTCAGTGACTGAAGAATCGCTTTCGTCTGTGCCGAAAGAGGTGAATTTCTTTACTTTGGTTGGGTGAATAGCATGTCTGGGATTTTCTTTTGTTGGCTTTGTCGCAGAACGGGTAAATCGTTGGGAGAAAATCTACAAAGTTGTGTTCGGAATTTCAGTATTTTGCAAGACTTTCTTTCGAGTACGGCTGAAAGATTTGGAGTGGAAAACTAAAGAAGAAGCCAGAGTTTTCATATCAATAGCATTTATAAGCCTCAAGATTGCAGTAAAATTCGTTTTAAAATGTAGGTTATTCGTATTACTGCAATATACAATATAATCTGTCCACAGTAAATCGATTTCAAATTGAATTCAATGACACATTTTTTAATTTTTCCTCGTGAGAAATTTCGATGATTGTACCATTCGTTTAAACTGATAAGCAACCGAAATAATTTGCCTCTTTTTTAAAAATCTCATATCTAACACATTCATTGTAATAAGTTTTTATGAAGTCATAACTATTTTTACGGCAACATTGTTTTCACCATTTGCAATGTTTATTCGCCAGATTTTTATCAAGACCATTACTTAGTATCCTGATTACTTGATTAGTTAATCATATTTCTTTTAATTTTTGATGGAAATGAATCATTAATTTTTTGTTACTTTACTATTAGTTTACTTGTGCAAATAAATAGTTTTGCAAAACTACAATATTATTAAATCATAAATCATGTGAAGCTTAAAAAATACGAAGCTCATTTTGTAAAAGATAGCAAAGTGATTGAAACATACACATTTTTAGTAATTTATCTAATTCAAGCAGTTGTGACGCAGTTTAGTTTCAAGTACTTTTAAAGATAATGAAGCGCTGCAGATAAATTAGCTTAAAACAATTTTGCATTTCACTTTATTACCTTATTCTCGAGTGTCAATGACTGAATTATTATTTCTGCGGATGATTTTTCCTCAAACTAGCTAAAAATTTCTAAAACTTGGCTGACAATGGCTTCCGCAGCGGTTGACCTTGTCGAGGGAGACATTCCAGAGTATCTTTTGTGCCCGATTTGCTTTGA
>JAANSO010002633.1:0-13052 GCA_036507315.1 Lepidocyrtus fimetarius
ACAGCTACTCCGTCAGTTTAGCAAGCCAGGCACCACAAACACCTCAAGTAACTTGTAGAAATGGCTACCCGGTCAGAGGAGACAGGGACACTTTGTATATTTACAGCGGAATGTTTCCAAGATATCACGTGCAATACTTACTTCGAGACTTTTCCAAAGCCGTTGCTTACGTGCCTGACCTTTTCAGTAGATATCAACTAGTGATTTGCGGATACAGGCAAGAAAAGAAGTATTTGTTTGAGGAGCTTATCAACGTCTATGATAACTACGTTTGGGGTTGTTTAGGTTGCTCGATCATTGCAGTTGTACTTACCTGGAATGCAATAAATCCTAAAATGGATTGGAACCTTAGGATTTTGTCACTAGTGAAAGCACTTCTAGAGCAAGGAAATCCTTTTCCGGATGCAGTTTTCCACACTTTTAAGAATCGACTAATGCTGGGCGTATTTATGCTAATGGGAATCATTTTGAGCAACGGGTATAAAAATACGAACGTTTACAAAATGGTGACCCCAACAGTTCCACAGAAATATTCCAGCTTGGAGGAAATTGTTGAAGATAAACTTGTAATATTTTGTGTCACGTACTCTCTAAAATTTCAATTCAACTCGGTCGGATTCCCACTTCCAAATGAATGGGCCAACACACATTTTGATACTTTCGAGTCCAAAATGCATATTCAACTGTACAAACAATCCGAGGAGGACTCAAATTATGACAAAATCAGAATAGATTCTATTCTGACTTCCTTAACTGATACAAATACAAGCCAAAATTTTGAAGCTTTGCTTTTGGAAAACAGTCAACTCCAACCTAACAACTTATTGCCTGAAGTTGCTTCCCAGTTTAAAACGGAGCATGGAAACGTTACTTTTGAGAGTTTGTTAAACTCGTGGGGTACAATTGACGCTACAATGTTGTTGCTTAAACTTGTAACGGACATCTTTGTCAGATTGGAAGAAAGTTTGTTGATAGAAACGCTCACCCTTTGTAATAAAACTGGTGTTATTTTATCTTCTCAGACGGCCAAAGTTTACGCGAAATCTCTTTCGAAAAGAGGCGGCAGTATTGATAAGAGAATTATTCAAGAGATGGGCTATTATGTTTATCCCGTTGGAAATTTTCCTAGCTCATTCCTTAAAAGATTTAGACATTTTAAGGAGTCTGGAATATTTGAAAAGCTGTTTGAATTTTACGAACTTGTAAGTAAAATATCTTTGTCAAATAATTCAGCTTCATCTGAAATCGATACAAGTCAGAGTGAACGGCTTGAGGAAAAAGTTTCTCTTAACGGGAATATTGTTGTTATTTTTGCCGTGTTAACTTCTGGCTTGCTGTTGGGCTTAATGGTTTATCTCTTGGATTTTATTTACAACTTTAAGAGACATGTTTTTGGCTTAAAAGTATTATAAATTAAAAAGAGAGAAAAATGCAAATTTTTATGTATAAAAATATGCATTCTTCTCTCTGCAAATTAAAGTGTTTAGGTAAAAATGCTTAAATATTAATATATTAAAATATTAAAATGACTTAAACCCAGGAAATGTTGATTGTTGCAAAAATAAAAATTGATAAAAAGAATGATTTTAACTTTGTTGCCTTAACAGCAAAAAATATGATAAGCTGCATTTTACTGACAAGCTTCACTGTTTGCGTATTTGTGAATATTTTTATTGATTTTGTATTTATTATTATACTTTAAACCATGATAACAAATAGGATTTTCTGAATGGAAATTTTACTTAAGTAACTTTTGTTATGCAATACATTTTTATCAACAAGACATAATACATATTACATGCACCCCTTGTGATTAAATCTTCGACACCTTAATTTTAATTTAATTTTTCTATATCCATTTATTGAATATTTTTTCTTTTTTCTTACATTAGACATCTGCTATTACCCACAAGGGGAAAAATAAATTGTGCGAAATTCAAATTATTTCTTAAATAGTACTTTACAACACTACTTTTAAAGTTTTGTGTTTTTCTCTACAAGTGTAATGATTAATATTTACTTAACTGTAAATTATCAATTACTCCAATAAATACAATTTGTGAAAGTACACTCACTGAATAGTTAATACTTACCCGAATTTAAACTTTGTCTTTTTTATTTGCCTAAGCCAAAACGTAGATTCCTTTTTTATTTTATCGAAACATTTAGAAAGCCTCCGGCAATTTATTTCTCTAATGAATTCTATGAAAAATCCAAGAAAAGCTAATACAAGCCCAGAAATTAAAACAGAGAAAATAACAATTATATTCCCATCCATGGAAACTTTAGACCCCTGTTCACTCTCACCATCTTGCCTTTCTTCTTGGTCATCCTGATTTGCCCCGTCCTGAGGTAAGCTCCTTGTTAGCCAATTGATTGAAGTCTGTTCATAATATTCCAACAACTTTTCCAAAATGCCAGACTCTTTTAAAAGTTTCCATTGATAAACAAACGTCGTTGGAATATTTCCTTTCATGTAGAAATTAAACCCTTTTCCCATCGCAATTCTTTTATCAATACTGCCACCTTTTTCTGATAGAGCTTTTGCATAGGTTTTGGCCTTTTCTGAAGGAAGGACAATCCCAGTTTTATTACAAACTTGAAGTCTCTTCAGCAACCATTTTTCTTCCACTTTAATAAAAATAGTTTTTACAACATTTTTTATCTTAAATCTTGCCATCCATGAAGTCATTGTTTGATGCCAAGTGTCAATATCTGGATTTTCGTCTTTAATCTTTGATGCGACCAACGATAATAAATTTTCTGGCTGAAGCTGACTATTTTCTTTTACACTTTTCTCAAACGAATCCAACTCGTCTTTTCTTTCCATAATTGCCGAGAAAATGGAATAAATATTAATTGCGGATTTTTCAAATCGGCTATTTTTAGTTTGGTAGGAATGCTTGTGAGCATCATTTTGCAATAAAAACGTTTCCTTCCACTCGTTCTCCAGTGGAAAGCCAGAATCCAAGGTATAAAATTGTATATACTTTGAACTACAGTATATTGTAATTTTGTCTCCAATCATTTCTTCTAATTTCTCATATTTTTCGGGAATGGTTGGTGTGACCATTTTGTAGACGTTCGTGCTTTTATATCCATTGCTCAAAATGATGCCCATTATCATAAATAACCCCAACATTAGTCGATTTTTGAAGGTTTTAAAAGCTGAATTTGGAAAAGGATCGCCTTGTTCTAGAATCAATTTTACGGAGGATAGAATACGCCTGCTGAAGTCTATTATTTGCATATTAATCACACTCCAAGCACTTGCGATTGTTACAATGCTACCAGTTAAAAATACCCAAGTGCAAATATCGTATGCATTAACAAGCTCCAAAAATAAAAAAGCTTTTTCTTGCTTATACCCGCAAACAACTATTTGATACCCGCTTTGAAAATCAGGCATGTAGAAAGTTGATCTTAACAAAATTTTAAAGTTATATTCAAAATTAAATTCAGGGAGCATTTGTTTATCCAGATATTCAACATTGTAAAGTGCTTTACGACCCAATTTGCAAACATGAGTAGGGTTTTCCGAAAAGCCACTTAAATAAGTATGATTTCCAAGCGCAACTGACAACAAGTATTCAATTAAACCTTCAACAGGGCTCCTTTGGCTTGTGTCTTTCCTATTAATTATTTTTATTACCCATTCTCGTATCCAATCACTATTCTGACAATTGCTAAAAGATTTAAAATACTCTCTAAAACCTGTTGTTGCAATTGGGAGGTTATTATGCCATTTAGATTTTTCTAAATTTGTCATTATTTGAGAGTTCAAGAGTTGTGGTTCGAGCTTTACTACTTTTAAAGCTTCGTTTGGAGAACAATCAGTGCAAAAATCGATAGATAGAAATTTAAATGCCATTCTCTCATTTTTTGCAATCAAAATTGAAGCAAAAATAACGTTTATTAATAACTTTGAACCCATGGCGTATGAAATTAATAAAACATGCTGAATCCATTTAATAATCAGTCTTCCTTTGTTTTTCTCCCATTCTAATTCATTTTCAAATATGATCAGCACTCTTACCGCTGGCACCATAGGAAAATTCACATTCCCCGTAATATTCGGAAAGTTCTCATATCTCCAGTCTAAAAGATGTTCAATATTTTCTCTGTGTGAGCTACCAAGAAACAATCCAGAGTCTGGCAGAAGATCTATTGTTATCCTGCATTGAAAGGGTTTTGAGCGTGCAGTTATTGCGAGAAAGTTTAAAATTCCGCAAGAAAGCAATGTCCGGTTTGATTTTCCTAATTTTTCTGCTTCAGCTGTGCTTTTGAAGCACTGTGAGAAATCAGTTTTGAATTTAGAATTAGTTTGAAAATGTAGTACTACCGGTAGATCTAAATCAACAATGTCTAAAATTTTAAAAACTTGAACAACAATAAAACAGTTACTCTCTCGAAAGGAATTCAATTCTGATAATACAATCCGATCTTGAAAACTTGCTAATGCTAAATTTACCTTTCTAATTAAACTCCAAAAGACTAACAAGATTGAGATTGTTGCAAGCTTAGAGAAAACCCACGAAGCCATTTTTCAACAGAGATTAGCGTTAAATTTAGAGTTTATGAAACAGGTACAAATTATAGCAAGAACGATTTTTTAATGATCACCAACCTTTGGGATATGCTGCTAGCTTCGATAATAATTTATATTTATGAACATTTTAAAACTTTTGAATGGTATATTGATTTGCATCGCAATTTGGCTTTCAGCAGGTGAAAGTGGATGAAACAAAAGCAGTATTTCATTAAAAAAAATATTACGATTGTCCATCAATGACGTTTTTAATGTATTTAAGTGGATGGTACACATTAAGCAACACACTGCTTCTGAAATTTATTGTTTATGAAACAATGTCAAATAGCTGACGTTAGGAAAGCCAAAACTACAAAAGAAGCAAAAAATACTACTGACGAGGTAATTTTGACAATGCTTTATTTCATTGAACATTTCATCAAATAAAATTGCAATTTGCCAATGTGATAAATATGTTTATTAACTATAAATCAATCAGCAACAAAGAAAAGGTAAAATTTTAAACAATTCTTGTGGTTTCGTAGATAAATGGTATAGAGCATTTTAATAGCTTAATTTATCATTAAAGTTAATTTTTATATCAATTTTTAGTTATGGATTTTACCCCGTTTTAAAATGTTTATTTCACAGCTAAATAATTATCGATTTCAATGCCGTTGAAGTTAGCTCTAGTAGTAATTTGCATCATCATCCCTTAAATCCACGTAATGAAATGGCGTCGACTCTTCAATAAAGTTAGTTTCGCCAAATTTAACTTTAATTGTTCCAAAGAACTTCATAAGCAAAAGTTGTAATATTTCTATTTAGTACTATTTTCAAAACGACAGTCAGTATACATGAATCTAAACTTTACTTTCATTATTTCCTTACACCAAAACCTGTATTCTTTTTTCATCGTAATGGAAATTTTTAAAACCTTCTGACAACCAAATTCTTTATGTAATTCTATCAGAAACCCAACAAAGGCTAATATAAGCCCAGAAATTAAAACAGAGAAAATAACAATTATATTACCATCAAGGGAAACATCAGATACCTCTTCACTCTCGCCTCCTTGCCGTTCTTCTTGATCCTCGTGATTTGCCCCGTCTTTGTGCAAACTCTTTGTTAACCAATTAATTGAAGTCTTTTCATAATATTCCAACAACTTTTCTAAAATCCCAAACTCCTTTAAAATTTTCCATTGAAAAACAAAGTTCATGGGCATATTTCCTGTGATAAAGAAATTATATCCTTTTTCTTTTACAATTCTTTTATCAACGCTGCCCCCTTTTTCTGAAAGAATTTTCGCATGAATTTTGGCTTTTACTGAAGGAAGGACAATCCCAGTTTTATCACAAACTTGAAGTCTCTTTACCAACCACTTTTCCGCTTCCCCCTTAAAAACACTTAAGACAGCGCTTTTTATCTTATATATTGCCATTATTTCATGCATCGTTTGTCGCCATGTGCTAATATCTGGGTTTTGCACTTTCACCTTTGCTGCAACCAAAGATAAAAAATTTACAGGTTGAATCTGACTATTTTCTTTTACACTTGTCTCAAACAAATCTAACTCTTCCTTTGGTTCAAATATATTTGTGAAAACCGAATAAATTGTAATTGCGTCAATTATTTCTTTAAATCGACTATTTAAAGTTTGGTAATAATGTATGTGGTTGGCATCGTTCTGTAGAAGAATCATGTCCTTCCACTCATTCTCGAGCGGAAAACCAAGCTCCAAGACAGGAAAATCAATAAAATTTGAAAGGCAGTAGATTTGGATTTTATCTTCGATCATTTCCTCTAATTTCTCGTATTTCTGTGGAACTGTTGGAGTAACCATTTTGTAAACATTTGAGTTTTTATACCCGTTGCTCACAATGATACCCATTAGCATAAACAATCCCAGCATTAGTCGATTTTTGAAAGTTTTAAAAGCTGAATTTGGAAAGGGATCGCCCTGCTCTAAAATTACTTTTACTGCGGATACAATTCGCCTACTAAAATCAATTACTTGCATGTTAACCACACTCCATGCACCTGCCAAAGATACAATGCTACATATTAAAAGCCCCCAAACATACACATCGTAAACGTTTACAAGCTCTGCAAATAAAAAAGGTTTTTCTTGTCTGTATCCGCAAATAACTATTTGATACCCTGTTATTAAGTCTGGTACGTAAAACATTGAACTTTTTAAATTTTCGAAATCGTATTCAAAATCAAATTGAGGTAGTATTCCTTTATCTCCGTATTTATCTACAAGACGTGCTTTACGACCCATTCTACAAACTTGTGTTGGATTTTCTGCATCGCTGCTCAAATAAGTATGATTTCTAAGCAAAAGTGACATCAAATATTCTACTAAACCTTCCTTAAGACCCCTTTGTCTATCTATTCCTTTTTTATTTGATTTTATCACCCATTCTTGAATCCAATCATTACTTCGACAGTTGCTAAAATATTTAAAATGCTCTTTAAAACTTTCAGTAGCAACGGGCAACCTATTCAGCCATTTATTTTCCCTCCAATTTGCTAATATTTTAGACCTCGAGATCTTTTCTATTCTTAACCGTTCTTCTATAAAACAATCACTGCAAATGTCGACTGTAACAAATTCAATTACCATTTTATTACTATGATCTAATTTAATTAAAGCAAAACCCGTGTTAATTAACCAATTCAAATTATTCTCATCTAAATTTTGTAAAACATGTTTCATCCACGTAATTATAAGTTTTCCGTTGCTCTTCTCCCATTCTAATTCATTTTGAAATACGAGCAAAGCTCTTAATGCTGGTACCATTGGAAAATCCAAAATATTCGTATAGTTTCGAGAGCGTTCATATCTCCAGTCTAAAAGATAGTCATTTTCAAAGTATATCCTTCCGAGAAACAAATTGGAATCTGGTAATAGGTCTAATGTTATCCTGCATTGAAACGGTTTTGAGCGTAAAGTTATTGCGAAAAAGTTTAAAATCCCGTACGAAAGCAAACTTCCGTTTGATTTTCCAATCAGCCTGTCATCGTTAGTGGTTTTGAGACACATTGAGAAGTCAGGTTTAAGCTTTGAATTTGTTTTGAAAAGGATTAAAACAGGCAGATCCAAATCAACAATGTCCACATTTTTAAAAACTTGAAGTGTGATAAAACAGTTACTTTCCTGAAGTGAATTCAAACCCGATAATACAACACGATTTGGAATAATTTTATGAGCAAAATTTTTATGAAAGTTTTCAGAGTTTGTTTTTACTTGTCTAATTTTACTCCAAATGAAAAACAAAACCGGAAAGGTTATAAGTTTGTAAAAAGCACACACAGCCATTTCTAAACAAAATTTTGGGTAAAATTATAGACTTTGTATAACAGCTTCGAAGTTATTCTTTAAATACTCACAGATCTTATAATGAAACCTCGGAGAGAAACCACTTTTTTGCACGTGTAAACTTCAGAATTACACTGCCGTAAAAATTGTTTGCATTCAACTTGAGTATAAAATTAATTATTCTGGTTTAGTTTGCATTTCAGTTATCAAATTGCTTATATAACCGCATTTATTAAAAAAATTGTCTGAACAAGGAACTTTTTATTTACCATTGAACAACCGCTTGAAAGCAATAAAGTTCCGTCAAGAGCATTATGCAAATTTCCAAATGTCAGATTTGCAGCTGGAAGCTAAAATGCGAGTGTAACCTTCAGTAAAGTATAAAATGGATAAAATATAAGCACACGTGTTTTTAATTAGATGTTCTGCTCTGTTTGGTTGTAAAATACCTTGCTATTATGTCGTATTAGAAAATCCTACAATTCCACATTATAAAATTGAATAATCTTACCCTTCTTCTTTCTTACCTTTAATTTGGCCAAGCTGGCATTTTGAGCTACTAAGATTTGGCTGTAACCCTTGCTCATGTTATTAAAAAATGTTAAATTTTTTACAAAGCGTAAGTTAGAAATGAATTGACGATAAAAATTGAAATTCTTAATTTGCTTTGCTAGCTAACAAAGCAACATCTCCATAAAGTTTGGGCATTGTAGATTCACTAAAAACATCGGTAAATTACAAACATGTTTAGTTTTTCAGGTTTAGCCCCCGTAAAAATAAAAAGGTTTACATTCGTCTTGAATGTTGAAATTAATTTTGAATGCTTCATCGTCAATTTTTCTGTTTTCACAAGAAAAGGTAAGGTCATCCAAAATGTCACCTTCGATAAATTGTGCACTAATCCAAGAAAAATTACGTGCACAGGTATGCTAACCTTGAAAATATTTTACCGGCCTATTCT
Organism: Lepidocyrtus fimetarius; assembly: GCA_036507315.1. NCBI lineage: Eukaryota > Metazoa > Arthropoda > Collembola > Entomobryomorpha > Entomobryidae > Lepidocyrtus > Lepidocyrtus fimetarius. The sequence continues at coordinate 8,818 of JAANSO010002633.1, forward strand.
GCTTTAGGCTACTTTCCAATGAATTCTTTCAAGTCAAGGTAAATACGATGCCCCTAGAACCAACACCCAATCTCACTCATCTACAATTTCACCCCAACTTTTCAACTTTTATTTTTCAATGCAGACAAGAATGATTGGATATAAAATCCATACGTAAAGCCCGATGAAAATAATATTTTTGACAATTATCAGCTATTCTATAGAATTGTACAATAAAATCTTCTCAAATAAACATTTTTTATTAAGTAAAGAATATTTAATCCGTTATTCCATATTTGCTTTCCATTTTTACACTAAAACTTAACTAACTTACCTACATAATATAAGGTATTGCATTTCCACAGCTACTATTCTTATAATTATTCGTACTGCTAATTAGATTAATTTTTCTTTACAATTTGAAATGTTTTATATTTACCTAAATTTAAATTTTACCCTTTTAAATTGCATACGCCAAAACGAAAGTTCTTTTAACGCTTTAGACAAATAATTGCTTAACCGTTGACAATCAAATTCCTTAAGCAATTCCATCAAAAACCCTGTAAAAGCTAATACCAGCCCAGAAATTAAAACAGAGAAAATAACTACAATATTCCCATTTAGGGAAACCTTAGACTCCGCTTCGCTCTCGCATTCGTGACCTTTCTCTTGAGAGCTCAATTTTATCCTACTGTTTGAAATTATTTCGTAAAATTGCAACAATTTTTCAAAAATGCCAGACTCTTTTAACAGTTTCCAACGAACTACTAAATTCATTGGAATGTTTCCCATCATATAAAATCCATACACTTTTTCCAAGGCAATTCTTTTATCAACACTGCCGCCTTTTTCTGAAAGAGTTTTCGCGAAAAATTTTGCCTTCAATGAGGGAAGGACAATCCCGGTTTTATCACAAACGTGAAGCCTCTTCACCAAACGCTCTTCTGCTTCTTTATGAAATAAATTATTTACAAAGTAAAAAATCCTAATCTCAATCAATGGGTTCATGTCTTTCCAAAAACTCTCATCAATTCCGTTTTTAAATATTGATGCCACAATAGGTAAGAAATTTTCTTGTTGGAGTTGACTATTTTTCTTTAAATCTTTTTCAAAGCCATTCAATTCTGTTATTGAGTCTTGATCCGGAATAAATACAGAACTGATTGTAATATTACTATGAGATTGTCCTCTTATTTGATATTGCTGTATGTGGGCACCGTTTTTTAAAAGGTTTGTGTCTTTCCATTCATTTTCAAGTGGAAAGCCAGAATATTCTACGGAAAAATCAATTTGGCGTGAACTACAATATATTTTAATTGAATCTTCCACCATTTCCTTTAATTTCTCGTATTTTTGGGGAACTACTGGAGTAACCATTTTGTAAACGTTTGTGTTTTTATACCCGTTGCTCAGAATTATTCCCATTAGCATAAATAACCCCAGCATTAGTCGATTTTTGAAAGTTTTAAAGGCTGAATTTGGAAAAGGATCGCCTTGCTCTAAAATCAATTTTACTGCGGATAAAATCCCCCCTCTAAAATCTTTTATTTGCATATTAACCACATTCCAAGCAACTGTGATGGATGCAATACTACAAGCTAAAATTCCCCAAACGTAGACATCGTAAACATTGACAAGCTCCGCGAATAAAAAGTGTTTCTCTTGTTTATACCCACAAATAACTAATTGATATCCACTTAGAAGGTCTGGTATGTGGAAAGGTGAATTTTTTAAATCTTTAAATTTATACACTGCATTGAACTCCGGCAGTATATCTCTATCATCTCCAAATTTAAAACTACGAGGAGTGTCATATTTACGTCCCATATGACAAGCAGATGATTCTTTTCCTCTATAAGTACTTAAATACGTACGATTTACAAGCAAGGTTGACATTAAGTAATCAACTAAACCATACAACAACTCGTCATCTTCTTTCTTTTCATTCATTCCTGATTTAATTACCCACTCTTCATTCCAATCACTTTCTTGACATTTGCTAATTGATTTAAAATGATCTTCAAAAGCATTTGTTACAATTGGAGTTTTCATTAGCCAATTATTTTTTCTATATTTTTAAATACGTCAGAGTTAACAGATTGTGCCAGCTTTTTAACAGGTACCATTTTAGGAAAGCAATTAACGCAAAAGTCAAGTGCAAGAAATTCAAATCCCTTCATTGTTCCTTTTCTATCCAATGTAATCAAAGCAAAAACATAGTTCATTACAAAATTTAAGCCTTTTAAGTCTACAATTTCTAAAACATTTTGCATCCACTTAAAAATAAATCTTTCCCTGTTTCTATCCCAATTTAACTCGTTTTCAACTATAATCAAAGCTCTTAAGGCTGGCATCATCGGATATTCTGAAATTTTGGTAATGTTTGGAAAATTTTCATTTCTCCACTCCAAAAGCAGGTCGGTATTTTCATAGTAGAGCTTTCCGTTGAAGAATCCATACCCTGGTAGTAGTTCTATGGATACCCGACATCTAAACGGTTTTGACTTTGACGTTATTGCAAAAAAGTTCAAAACTCCGCAAGAAACTAAAGTCTTGTTAGATTTTCCAAGTTTTTCTTGCTCTTCTGTATATTCTAGACAGTCTAGGAAATCCTCTAAATTTGAATTTGCTTTGAAAAATATTACAGAGGGAAGCTTTAAATCAACGATGTCTAAAAATTCAAAAATATGAAAGGATATAGAACACTGAGTTTCTTCAAGGACATTCAAACTGGATAATACGATTCGATCTGGAATATAATGTAAGGCTTCAGATTTTGCTAAACTTATTTGATTACTCAAAATAATTATCAAAATTGGAAAAAGTGTAACTTTGTAAAATGCACGAGAATCCATTTTCCATAAATTCTAAGGCAAAAAGGGTGTGAAAATTTTGAACGCATTAGACACAAGACTATTCGGCAAATGTTCACAAATCTATTAAATACAAAAACTATGCCCATAATTTGAATTTACCAACTTTTAAATATACTTTTAATTTTATATACCGTGAAATAAAATATTGTTTACATTCTACTTGAACTTTGCAATAAATTTTAATTTGATTACTAAATTTGGCGTTGAACATGCTCATTTATTTACATTTTAGTTTCAGAAAACACAGGAATTTACAAACAAAATTAATAAAAGCAATTTATTTTTTGTCATAAAATACACATGACTTTGTTAGATTACGCCTTAATATTAAAATGATAGCGTTTTGATGTTAAATGTTGCTTTATATTTTAAAGGTCACAAACTAAAAATTTTTATGGATGTGTAAAATGTATGTTAAAATCATTACTAGTAAAATACGTTTTACATATTCTAATAGAAAACCCATAAAAGCTAAAATTAGACCGGATATTAACACTGTAAATATAACTACAATATTCCCTTCCAGGGAAACTTTTGATTCGTCATTACTCTGTTCTTGTCCACCCTTTGATGAAAAAGTTGTTTTTTCTGATAAACTTATTTCATTTATAAACTCATAAAATTCAAACAACTTTCTTAAAATTCCGGACTCTTTAAAATGTTGAAAGCGATTGAAAAAATAAAAAGGGAAGTTTCCAGAAGGGTAGATTCGATAACCATTTTCTTGAATAATTCTTTTATCAATGCTACCTCCCATTTCTGAAAGAGTTTTTGCATACAATTTAGCTTTCTGCGACGGTAAGATTACACCGGTTTTATTACAAAACATGAGCGTTTTAATCATGAAAGCTTCATCCAATCTAACAAAAATGTCCGTTACAAGTTTAAACAATTTTATAGCAGCGCCAAACGAGCCCCATGATATATACAAATTTTCAATCGTCAAGTTTGGATTTTCTATTATAAACTGTGCTGCAACTGCAGGAAGTAAATTTTCCCGTTGAAGTTGGCTATATTTTAGTAATGCAGCTTCAAACTTATTCTTAAGTTTCCTTTCATCAGTATAAGACCACAAAATGGAAATAATGTTGATACTCTCATTAACCAAGAAGGGCTTCTTTACTGATTGTCGGTACACTTGAGTATGCTTTGACGTTTCGAGAGGGGCAAGTTGTGCACCAGTCCAATTGTTCGAAAGTGGGATTCCAATAGAGTTTATGTCAAAGCTAAGAGACTTTGCAGCACAATAAATTTCAAGTTTATCTTCAACCATTTCCTCTAATTTCTCGTATTTCCGTGGAACTGCTGGAGTAACCATTTTGTAAACGTTTGTGTTTTTATACCCGTTGCTCAAAATGATTCCCATCAGCATAAACAACC
>JAANSO010002634.1:0-13052 GCA_036507315.1 Lepidocyrtus fimetarius
CTCTTGAAGGTATCCATACAATAAAAAGAAGACGAACACCCCAATGGAACATACTATAAACTGGGCTCTCTTGTTCAAATGTCCGATTGGAAAGCACAAGAATTTTGCATTATAGTCAGAGGAAGTTACAGTAGAAGTAGACATGTTAATTCTAGTATCTCTGAATTGTCAATTCTATGGCTAACGTTAGTAAAGATTAATTAAATTTGCAGTCTTTTTTGCCTTGATATGGATTAGATTGGTTAGGTAATAAATATTAAAGATAAATGTCATTTTCCATCCGCTTTTTCCATCCGGCAACGGTTTCATTCAAAATTCATATTTGTGATGGTGTCAAAAATTCTGCAATAAATAAATTGCAACGTTATTAGGGGGAATCCAAAAATGTTTTTTAATAAAGTTCTTTTGATAAATACAATCTTTCTTACAAAAATTCATAAAGAAGTGAAGCTTTAGTTATTTGACCTGTCCAGCAGGATTAATTTTGATGAAACACAGACACCACCATCACCGTTCATAGTTAATTTAAACAAAGTTGACACAAATTAAACCTGTTCCCAAACTCGTTGATGGATTAGCATTGAAGTTTAATTCTCCATCCAACGTGGCCAGATTTACAAAGCTGCTCCTCACTTTTTAAAGCAGACTAAAACTGTTCATATAGGAAAACATTTAACTCATGATTTGCGTACTTTTTAACACTTGCTCAAATAATTCCACGGAAAGGCTTATGTTTTTGCAACATTACAAAAATTCTCCCATAGATTCACAGATGTTCATGATCTTGTTTAGAGCTTTTGGTTGAGGTTGAACCGGCTCTACCGCATTTCACTCTTCCCCTTTTCTACAGTACAAAAACCAAGCCAGAGAAACGCAGCGCAAATGCAATCTCATGAAATAAAATAGCCTTTTTTGTATATTAATTTTGTTAATTAAGGGTTAATTAACTGACATTTAACTAATTCTTTTAACAAGAATCAAGAATGAACCAAGTGGATACAAATCAACAGCTGATTTGAGGGTTTTACAGCTTTCAGGACAGGATTTTGATTGACATTTTAAAAGCACTTTTTCTTAAGACAAAAACCAGCTGACTGATGCATAAAATTCTCGTGGGAAAGCATTTTATTTCTAAAACTTGAAAAGTTAATTGCTGGTTATTAATATCGTTAAAATCCATAATTACCAGTACCTATGATTCGGTGCAGTTTAAATAATGATTGCTACTTGTAAATTTAACTACAATTTGTAATGTCAGAAGTGAGAGAAAGGTAGAGAAAGTGTTTTAAACTATCCGGAAGTAAAGTCATAGCAGAGTTTGCATCATTGACAAACAGAGTGGGAAAGATTAGTGCAAAATATACAAGATTTGCAGTATTGCAAATCCACCCACGCATATCGCACACTTTTCACTCATCCCATAACACATGTTTGCAATTACAAGTAAAACCTACATAAAAACAATAAAAACAAAAAAGTCAGATAAGAAAAAGTGCTTTTTTGTGTACATTTTATTTTATTAATAATTTGAATGAAAACAGTCTTCGTCCGAAAATATAGCAATCTCAATTAAAAACGCGCTTTCTAAACTGACAGAAGAAATCAAAAGATCTTGACAGTAATTAAAAGAATAATTAAAATGGGTATCGTGACAAAAGCCATTTTGCGGGGTGCTTTCACTCTAACTTTAAAAGAATCTCGGAATTTGTGTTGTGGCAACACTGCTTTTTTAAAGAGTCAAAATGTGAGAATCTTCACTGGCAACTACTACACCTCCAAAAGATTTGCTTCGTCATATAGAGCCGCAGTTTTAAAGAACTTTGGGGAACCTTTAGTTTTGGAGGAAGTTCCCCGAAAGCCTTTAAAGAAAGGAGAGATTCGAATTGGTGTTTACTGCTGCGGAATTAATTCTATTGATCAGTTGAATGTGTACGGTGCAACAGATTTGCAAAAACCTCCAAAGTTACCACTTGTGCCAGGATATGAAGTTTGTGGTGAAGTTCTGGAAGTATCTGAAGAGGAGGATGAAGACACTAAATGTTTAAAACCTGGTTCGAGGGTTGTAGGAATGCATTCAGGATTTAATGGAGGAGTTTGCAGAGGAGATTGTCATTCCCGCCAAGGTTGCTAACAGTTTGTCTAATTTTTTGTAAATCTTAAAAGCTAAGCTTATGTTATATATATATAATCTTTTTCCTTTTTTTAGGATGTCTGGCTTGTTAACAATTCCTTAAGTTTTGAAACTGGAGCTTCACTAGTCAATTCGTATGGAACGGCTTTGATTGCGTTATCAAGAAGGGCAGAAGTTAAGCAAGGCGACAGCGTTTTAATTACTGGAGCTGGGGGAAGACTTGGCCTTGCTGCTGTGGACCTNCGACAGCGTTTTAATTACTGGAGCTGGGGGAAGACTTGGCCTTGCTGCTGTGGACCTGGCTGCAAATGTGTATCGATGTAAAGTTATAGCGTTATGTACATCAGATAGTAAAGCTGCTGCAGCCAGAGATAGAGGCGCCTTTGCAACAATTATCGAAGGGAAACAGGATTTGGTGACAGAGGTTAAACGAGCAAATGATGGGAAAGGAGTTAAAATCGTAATAGACACAATTGGAGGGGAAGTTTTTAAAAAGGCAGTGCAGTGGTAAGAAATAAAACTCGAAATATAAGTATCATAGTATGTCATGTCATGTGCATGTCAAATTACTCTAGTTTTAAATTGATATTTTAAATTTTTAGTGCGGATGATGAAGGCAAAGTTGTTGTAACGGGATTTGCATCGAAAAGAATACCACAAATTGGGGCTGACGAATTACTAGAAAAATTCCTACAGTGTTATTGGAGTGTCCTTAGATCAGTACAGAAAAAAGAAATACGATGTGTATCGAGAAGCTGTATCTGAAGTCATTGAAATGGCTGACGAGAAACTAATCACACCTTACAAAGCTAAGCATTACCCGTTGGAGAAAGTTAATGAAGTCTTAGAAATATTAAAAGATCCTACGGTTATTGGCAAACACGTTATTAACATCAAATAAGTCTTTAATTTATAATTAGCCAAAATTGTATTTACTAATTAAGCAACTGGTCTGGTATTACTTTCTTACTACACAAACTAATAGATTAGTCTTACATTAGTTAGTTTTTTTTCTGATTATGATTTGATAGAGTTTAAATAAATCAAATTATTTAACAAACTATTCAATTGATATACTATACTATCGACTTGCAGTGTCGGTCCGCAAGTTTTTGTCGTTGTTGTTACTGTCACTAATAGTCCTAGATGAATGGAGTGTTGTCAAGGAATTTGTCATCAACTGAAATTATTTAGATTGGTAAACAGTTTGCAAAAGTCATTTTCAAATTCAACTATTTTAGCTCTCGCAAGCAAAAACCTGACCCACCAAACGGGAAACTACTCGATTCGAAAAACTTCAATGAAATAATTTTGTAGCATTTTTTGTTAAATAATAACAAGTCAACGAGTGCAGAGGACTGTACCAGGCATCATCAGTCATATAGCAAATTACAGTTTTGTAGCAGATTTAAAACTTCCCTTTCTGAAAAAATGACTGCGCAACCTGGAGAAGTAGACGAGAAGGACGTCTTGGATTCAAAGGATTTGGAGGAACTATACAGTTGGATTGACGCTGTCCCATTGTCTCGTCAAAAGAAGAACATTGCTCGAGATTTCTCTGACGGAGGTAAAACATTATACTTGAAGGGTTGACGACACCATGACACTTGATTTGTAAAATGTTAATTCGGGTTTCTTTGTTAAAGTATGTGTGGCAGAAATTGTGCAATACTACATGCCTCGTCTAGTGGAGCTTCACAACTACGTCAATGCCAACTCCAGTGGCCAAAAACGAATCAACTGGAGCATGCTCAATAGGAAAATCTTTGTCAAGCTCAATCTTAAGCTGAATGACAAGCTCGTGGAGAATGTTGTTGAAGCCAAGCCTGGAGCAATCGAGCAAGTATTATGGGACCTTCGAAAGAAAATGCAAGAATTGGGACCAAAATCTGTTGCAACTGTTCAGAGGTCCAACACCGGTACTAGTCAAACTACACCAAAGGTGGTTGCTGGAGGATATGGTGAAAAGAAGACTGCTTCAACATCATCTGGGCCTGTTGTCATTTCTCATCAAAATCCAAGCAAGATTCCTTTGAAGGGCCAAGCTCGAAGTCCTAGCTCAGGACGAAAGGCTCACATAGGAAAAGGAGGGGAAGGAACTTCATACAGTTCCGGATTCAAAGATGAGTTGTCTCAGTATGGAAACAATATGAGCGCCAATGCTGCTTCCTTGAAGACAGAAAGTCAGCCAGGTACATCGACTGCTACCACTACTGGATTCTTTCCTGGCGTTATTGATGTGAATAATGGAAATGCTATTGATCCTGCTGCACTACCTCCAGCTCATTTAATCTACAAAGGTCACAAAATGGTTCCTGCTGTATTACTCGAAGTCAAAAACAAGCAGATAAGAGACTTGGAGTCAATCATTGGTACTCTTCAAAAAAAGGTGAGTTGATTCACACAAATCAGAAAAGTTTCTAGAGGATATATTGCACCGTATAAGTTTTGATGCTAGCATATTTTCATTTTTGTGGTCATCAGGTGAACTTTCAAGATAACCTCGTCCAACTTAAGGATACCCGTGTGGAGGATCTGACTCGACAACTTCATAACTTGCGCTCCAAATTCCAAGAACTCACCCAGACTAATATTCCGGATTTGTAAACTAAACTAGCCTGACTTGACCTGCTTCCTCCGAACTTATTCTCATATTCCTCTAAATCTTCAAATAATGAGCTCATCTTTTTGCTATTTTAATATAAACCAATTATGTAACTGATTTTAATTGAATGTATGGTGTTAGCTATTTTAGCCAATGCCAATCTGAGATGTGTAAAATAATAATCCAAAATTATTTCAGTCAGCATAATTTTATACCTTTGTTGCCTTTCCTTTTTATTTGAGCTAAAAGTTCTAATGCAAATTACCTGGAATCATTCTAATGTAATTGCATAATATCTTTAAGACATTTTTGGGGGCAAAATGAGAATTATATTTGCCACTTTGTTAACTCTCTTTAAAATCGGATAATTCATATTAATCCTATAAATTAAAACATAAACCAAGCGGTTATTTTTCTACAAAAGGTTATGCGTAACTCTGAAAGAGATTTTATGAATTAGTTATTCCTTTTGCCTGCAATAAATGTACCTAATAGACATAGACATTCCGAATTCAATATCATATATATTGCATGAAATCCTTTCTGTCACAATTTGTGACTCACAAAACATGATGAAACATTGTTCATCCGTAAATACAAGCTATTCGTAAATATCGGAGCATATATTATGTCTATTCAACACCGAATCATCTATCTCTTGGCTTACAACATCGGAGAAGGAAAACATGTGAATTTTATCTATCGTACATGTTGGCAAACTTCTACTTCGCAGATTTCCTTCATTTACAAGTTCTTAAACTCTTATTAAATTCTCTTTTGTTGGCCTAACCAAGAGTTGACATACTGACCGATAAACGCACATTGTTAAACCTAAACATACACAAGTCGTACGATCAGTTTATCCAGTCATTCCAGCTTCGTATATGTAGTGGTGAATAGTAGATAATATTATTATACAAACCAAACAGCAGACAAGGTGAAAGCAAAACTAAACTACTTGATAAGATGAAGAAAAACTGCGGTGCCTTTGTATTTAGAAGACTTGCTCATATAAATTTAACTTTAGAATTTGAAGGAAATCTTGTCTTGTGTGTACTAATAACACATTTCCATAATTGCCAATGTCTTGGTTGAAATTTTCATGCACGAATGTTGCAGTTGAAAGGTGAAACTGGACAATTCAGTCAAATAAAATAATTTCTTTATGTAAGTTCCATTATGTACAGCTCAAGATAGTCATAAGTTGTAGTAGTACCAGTTGGAATTATATGGGTTTCTATATATCTAACTAAGTAGCATGATTATTTTGTGGCTGATTGATTAGGATATAGTACATAACTGAAAGTGAATTATAATTTTATCAAAGTTCTAATACTTTATAAATAATGCTGAAAGTAGCAGAATCCCTTTGCACAAGGAAAAAAGGTGATTTTATTACGTAACACGACATGCATATTGTATGATCGGAGAGTTGTATTTTGATGATACACCTAATTCTAGGTTATCTTCATATGTATACAATTTCAGGTTCTCTAGTCCAACCTCTTTTAGATCTTTGCATGTATTGATTTTTTGCTCGCACATGTGCTTTTTTAACACATCTGAGCGCAGCGTAGCAGCGTCATTGATAAAAGCGAAACTCAGTCTTTTACAAGACTTATCGTATAAAATGTAGTAGTTTGTTACATGACCTTAATCAGAACGGATTAAGTTGTTTCTTGTAGTGTTTCATAAAACATTCTTTTCTAAAATGCCTTTTAATAAACCCGTAGGAACTATGGATAAGATCCTGAAGGGTATTATGAGATATCGAGAAACCGTCCGCACGGATTTAGTAGAAGAATTTGTAAGGATTCGAGATAATCCACAAGTAAGTTTTAATTTTAAATTTACTCTTGATATATTGCTATGAAAAATTGAATGCAACCCTTTCAAAGTTTTTATTATGTACATTTTTAGCCCAAAGCAGTATTTTTCAGTTGTATGGACAGTCGAATGCTTCCTACTAGATTTACACAAACCCACGTTGGTGACATGTTCATAAGTAAGAAACGCTGGAAATCTCGTCCCTCATTCGAAGTGGTTCGTTGCAGAAAATACTAACACGGAACCTGCAGCCTTAGAATTAGGCTGTATTATAAATAACATTAAACATGTCATCGTGTGCGGACATTCAGATTGCAAGGTAAGAATGGAAACACCTTTGGCGTTTTGAAAATTTATTCTTTGCCTAAAACCATTCTTCATTCTTGTTTTGTAGGCCATGAATTTACTTTATGATCTGGACAAGAACAAAGAACTAGCAACTCCAGAGCAGCAGAGGCTTTCGCCACTTAAAGGCTGGCTTTGTAATCATGGAGCACCTTCCCTGCAAAAGTTTCGATTGCTGGAAAAGAACGGATTCAAAACACCTCTAATGTTTGAAGCAGAAATTCCTGTGAGAAGATTTATAGCTTATATAGACCCCGACGATAAATTCAGCGTAGCTGATAAGCTAAGTCAGGTTAACACCCTTCAACAACTTCAAAACATAGCCAGCTATGGCTTCCTTCGAGATATTTTGTCTTCAGGAAAAGCTTTCATTCATGCACTATGGTTTGATATTTACACTGGGGACATTTACTATTTTAGCAGACAGAAAAAACGTTTTATAGATGTAAACGAAACTTCATTTCCAATGTTAATGCAAGAAGTTCAATCTTACTACTGCTAAAACTAAAGAAATGTACTTTATCTGCCACCATCTAGGCAATCATAATCGTTTCAAGTTGCATTCCGAAGACTTTAAAAAGACGAATGTGATGCCGATGCCACGTAAACTGCCAGCAGTTAAATGGGATAATATTAATTTTCTAAAAGTGCTAGTTCAAATTGAAATTTTATAACAGGTGCCGAATTGTCGTAACAGATTTTTAAAATAGTGTCTTCCATTAGTCAGTAAGCTAGTTTTAATGTTATTGAGCCAAAAAAATTAGTTTTATTTCAAACAAAGACTAGACTAAAACTATATTTTTATCTAAGATATACAACGTATTTGTATTTTAATTATAACATTTTTAATCATCATTATCATCACATAATCTATTGAAAAGTCTTAGCAGTCTGCTAGTTCTGTGTTTTTAATTAATTTATTAATGTGATAAAACTTTACAGCACATCATAGAAGGTTCAGTAAACGTACAAGATTTTTTTATTTTACGCATAATATACGTATCGATATTGACTTGCATTTTTATTGATAGCGTTCCATTTTAAGGCAGGAAAATTATAATTAATTGCGATTCATCATTTATGGACTCAAATGTGGATTTTAGAATCATTAACAACAGTATTGCTATTAACCTACGTGCCACTCCACTCCAAACATGGTACTTTCTATATTCCTATTTTGTTTTATCAAAACGACTACAATGAACGTTGTTATTGCTAGAAAATATCAAAGTCTAAAAAACCAAAGACTACAAGACTACTAAAAATCATGATTGCAACAGTTTCTTACAATATAACAATAAATAAAGTCTATGAATGCATGCCGTTGACAAGTTTGTTTGAAAAACGAATTCCACTTTATTATTTAGTCTAGGAAATATAATATTCGATGTCTCACTGCCACGCGTTCATTGCTCCGCCGGGACCCACAACATTCTTTGGAACTTCTAGTCCCATTTGGGATTTAATTTTTAATTGAACTTGAGCGGCTTTTAGCAAACTGCTAAGTATTACCATTTCCTGATAAGATTTGGCTAACTTGAGAGCTTTTTCGATGGCTTCTATAGCGTCAGGTAAGTTGCCACTGGAATAGAAAAATGGGACAAAATAAAATAATGTACAAGCACAAGTTATGAAAAACATGTACAATACATCTTAACATGGTCACTTACGATTGTAATTCTAGCGTTCCTATTGTCTCGTAAATGAACTCGTTTCTATCGTCAATTTTCAAGGCATCACGAAGCATCTTTAAACATTTGTCTTGGTCGTTTGTTTGCTGGTATACTGACATGGCCTTATGAACGTTAACGGTTGCATTGGTGGGGTCAAGCTCAAGTACGCGCGAAAATTTCATGTCACTCTCAGCAAACAATCCTTGTTCAAGTAGCAACTGAAAATACATATTAATTTATACACTTTTAGAAATTCTGTATTGAAAATTCAAACTTTTATTATTATTCTGCTGGGTTTTTACCTGTCCATGCAAGTTGACAACGTCCGGATCATTTGTAAATTTCTTTGCGACTTTTTCAAATTCTGCCATACTATTTTTCTGCCCGTCGAAATCTCCTTGAATGGCCGACGTTCTAAACATAATATACCATTTTGTTGCAACTCCCAAACCAAACTTAGGTTCTAGTCCAGCTGCCTTAGTAAGAGCCTCTACTATTTTTCTGCCCGTCGAAATCTCCTTGAATGGCCGACGTTCTAAACATAATATACCATTTTGTTGCAACTCCCAAACCAAACTTAGGTTCTAGTCCAGCTGCCTTAGTAAGAGCGTCTTGGGCTTCCATGATCATACCTCGAGTAAGATATACCTTTAGAAAATATTAAATAATCAAGATTTAGATTATTATTAAATATATAGCAAAATAAAAGTTAACATTTCTGTCATAAACTACCTGCCCTCTATGATGCCACAAGTCGACATTTTCTGGCCAAAGCTCTTCGGCTTTCTGGAAGAATTCTTCAAACGATACGTCAGTGTCTCCCTGTAGCGATATGAATGACGACTTTTTTGATAAGTGCGGATGCTTTGTAGTCTTTTGCAACAGAAGGGGAATTTATTACTGCATCCAAGTCTTCTAATGTCTCCTTTCTATATGCTGATAGGTATCTGAAGGTACCCCGTAGCAGTCTTGCTTCGACATTTTCTGACTTTTTTAATTCTTCAGTACAAAGAGAAATTATGTCATCATATTTATGAGCACGTAAGAGTTCAATTGCTTTCTGGTAAGCTGACTTTTCCTCGTTGCCTTCTTCACCTTCAGTGCTCACACCATTTTCTTCCGTTTTATGTCTCCAAAGTTTTGAAATTGGGTCATTATAAAAGGATCTTAATGAGGAGTTGACCCCGTGAACTGAAGGTTGTATGGGTTCTTTGGTGTCAAGAAGTCTTGTGGCATCGCGAGTGCCTGAAAATATTTTTAAAATTTTTTACAAATTCTTTAAAAAGTTTCTGTGTTTACAATTAGCGAATTCAGAGAAAAAGTTTTTACCAATTAATTTTAAAGTTTCATCTGCCAACATTACGGAACCACCATTTGCAAAATTTTCAAGGATACACACTGCTGTAATATCTTGTAATGCCTCATCTAAGAAACCAGTTATTTTGTAAGCTTTCGAACGCCTGTGAAGAGCCTTTACATATTTAGGATTTAAAGTCAATGCGTTTCCACATTCCTTGATAACCATGGGCCAATTCGACTGCAAGTACCAAAGAAAGGTTATTTAAGTTATAATTTTTAATATTTTAAATGATAGATGGTGGTTTAGATAAATTAGAAAAATAGTCACCAATTTCTCAAATACAGCAGCCCTATTTTGAAACAACATGGACAAAGTCTGAGCTTTCCCTTCCCCAGTAACCTTCTCATCATTCCCCAGCTGTTCCATAGCCTTTGTATAATATTCCAGAGCCTCGTTATAATCACCAGACTTAAACTTTTGATTCCCCAACTCCTTCAGTTTCTGGTATTCAGGAGAATCTGCTTTCTTCTTATCTGCCGCATCCTCTCCTTGTTTTGGCGATGAGGAGGAAGACGAAGAAGACTTCCGTTTTGAATAAAAATAATAACCTGCCCCAAGTCCTGCAACTGTAGCCGCTGCTGCAGCTGCCAGATAAATCATTTGCTTGTTATCTTGAGAGATCCCACCTAAACCTGAACCCCTTCCGGCTGCAGTCTCCGTTATACTCGCAATTGGTTTAGACATCGCCATTTTGAACCTTTTGAACTGATCTTAAACTTTTTCCTTTCAATCTCTAACTAAAGTCCATTCTTTTCACAAATTTCTTAATCCGGCCACATCCAAATTTTAATTTATGTTAATCACTTCCTCTTATTCTGTTCACGATCTCTCAGATTTGGACGGCACGACACAATTACAGGGGACGGTGACGATAGTACAATCATGAATTCATTATCCTTATCTTTATCATAATCACCTCATTACACAAAATGTTTTTATCACACTACTCTCAGCCCACAAAGTTGTATTTATTTGTATGAAATTCACTACAGTTAAATTCGAGCTTCAAATTTCTTAATTTTGTTCAAGATTTGTGCAAATTTGCAATCAGATGATAAGATGAAAGGTACAAAAGGTAGGGAGGAATTCTCTATTTACATTTTAAATTTGCATGCACATGCAACATACACTCCAGAGTCCGGACAAGAGAAAGGACACGTTTGTAGTGCATGCAAATTTGGGTGCGATATGGTCTTGTCAAGTACAGAGTGTGCTGTATGGTTTTAACCTGGGTAGATTCCTTTGGTTAACTGCTTGTACCCACCCATGTACTTTCTATTTTCTGGATAAAAAATTCAAAAATCGGCACTTTTACCGCTTTCCCTTTCTGCGTATATTGCAATTGCGAAGAAAATTTAGGAATGGGGCACTTTGAGACTTTCTTTTGTGAGCAGCTGATGCAGGATTTTGTCAGGTGTGCGTGCGTGGTTTTAAAAGCATGTGAGTTCATTTTACAGTGCTTTCAAAAAATTCAAAGATGATGTAATGATTGCATAATTTCCAAAGTGAAAGTGAAAACTCGGAGGGGAGCTAATTATGGAGGGCTAAAACTAATTAATGAATAATGAAGAGATCAAAAACATTAAAATCACTTCTTGACAAGGTTCCCGGAAAGAAAACTTTTGGGATTTATAGATTCATGCCGATTTTCTTTCTCATGGGAGCTGCTCTTGAGTTCTCTATGATCAACTGGAGAGTTAACAGTACTCACGACGGAGAAATATAATTTTTGTAAGTGAAATCTCTATAAATCCGGCACTATTTTATTTTAATTATACGTAATTTTGAAAACTTTCTTTATAGATAATACATTTAAGAAAAGGAGAGCGGAAGATATAGCCAAGTTCATTGTGGAAGCGAGAATTATTGCTAGTTTATCACAAGCCCAATCCCCCACTTCGCAGTCTTCTTCCTCAACAACTTCAAGTTAAAACCTATCGAAAAATACCCGGAAAATATGCCTGCCGGTGTTAGTTGGGGCCAGTATTTAAGAGCGATGACAGCAGGGTTTGTGAGCATGATGGCAGGTATGTATTTAATCTTTATTAAAATTACCTTCAGTATAGTATTATATTTAAGAGATTTAGACTAAAAGGATTTTGTTTCTGTCAAATTCCAGGCTCTCAGGTGGTCCATATGTATTACCGGCCTTTGGATGATCTGGAAACGATGGTTAAAGAAGAATTGAAGAAATATGGTTGCAACGAAGATTATAACGAGGAAGTAAAGAAAATAGTTGAAGCCTTTAAACAAAGAGATACAAGGAAAAGTTAGCAAATTGTATATAGTCATTGTTTTTACTAAAAGTTTTGTAGTCAATCAAATAAATGAGAATAATGCTCAGAATAATTAAATCTATAAGTATTTATTGTACAACCTGAAACCTTGAATGCAAAACTATAATTTATAAAATAGAAATTTTATTGAAATATTGTATTACTGAATGTGGATCATGCGAGATTGTCAATTTTACTTTTTCTGGGTTGTTGAAGTATGATTCTGATTCTGTTTAATTGGATTTTAAGTTAAAGGGCTTTTTGTAGCTTAAAGATTTTACTTAATAACCGAATTTGTTGTCAAATATAATATATTGTTTGAAAGTACAAGGACTAGGACTAACAGTATAAAGCAAAAGTCTGGTGAAAGTACTATCGCTTGGTATGGGGCATTGTGACATTTGTCTTGCAACTTTTATGAAAATGAAAATCTGTTTGTGGAAGAGCGATTATGAATCAAAATATTAATTCTGGAGATGCAGTTTTGTGTAATGAAGAAAACAATTCAACTATCAATGTATTTTTATTTTTAAATCGAAAAATAATGCGCATACAATAACACAAATCTGTGCTTTAATGAATCCTATAACCTACACAAATAAACCAAAATATTTAATGTTAGCTGTTTACCAGCATGTGAAACCACCGTCCATAATTAAATCAAGACCGGTAGTGTAAGAAGAAAGTGGAGAAGCCAGGTACAATACACCACCTACAAGTTCCTCAGCATCACACAACCTTTGCATAGGAGTTTCCTTCATCCATTGGGCTCGTACTGCCATTAAACTTTCGGTTCTATTAAGAGCAGTGTCCACGTATCCTCTGCGAGAAAATA